>NDXB01015733.1:73115-75615 GCA_002631895.1 Agapornis roseicollis | reverse complement strand
CATATTTAAAAGTACAGTAGTATCAAATTGCTATGGAAAGGACTTAGCCTGGAATTCACAATAGGACTAAGCTCTTTTTCATCTGTCCAAGAACAAAAATGTCACATTGTTTACAGTGATACCTACAAAACCTTTGGGTCAATCTCTCTGCAGCAAATCAGCCAACACAGAGCCAGCAAGAGTACAAAGAATGCTGCTTTATTGATCATGCTCTGTTAAAAGTTCACCAACTCGTTCCACTTTCATGAGCAGAAACTACAGGTTAATTCATTTGGAACTGAAAGGCAAGAAAGTCCAGTTCTTGCACAGAAGTAAACAGAAGCACACATGAAGAGGAGGATGGGAAGAACAGCATCCAGATCCAATGACCTGTTAATGGTACAGAACAAAGGCACAGTTCACACTTCATGTGAAGTTTATCCAGGAAACCAACCTGGCTGATGGAAAACACAGGAATTTAATGCCTGCACTTTCCTGTGCATGGAAGAAGTGGCTGAGTACCAGCAATACTATAAGCTGCTGAGGAACCAAAAGACTGTAAGGAAAAGCTCAAATCCTAAGGTAAGCCAACCACTTCCCTCTATCAAAAGCACCTTGCATTAGCAATGTCACATGCTATAAAGTCATCAGACACTGAAAGGGAACAAGCTATTAACACTCCCGTTTGCTGTTCTGGAACACAGGAATCCTAAAGACTGATTCTGGCACAGGCACTTACAAGGATTAAGTCTGTTTAAAACTCTTTATAATACTTGCAGTCTGCTGTGTGGCTTACACATTAGCAACACACACACAACACTTGTCACAGCACTCAGCAATTTAATGTATTTTATTTGTTTCTTTACTTCTCTTTTACAAACCAGAAATGAAACTGAAAGGACTGAAGTTACAACACTTGGCAAGCAGGAAAGGGAACCAGAGGCAGAGCACTCTATCACAGGCATTTCAAGGCAGAGCCATAGCCATCTGCACTGACAACTTTACAGCAGTGGGAAGACCTGAAAGGATTAAGAGCAGTTTACTTGATACGGTGAGTCCAAACTGCTGCTCTGCTGCACTTCTGCAGTTCCCACAGGAACCTGGGGTTCTCCTGAACCCAGACCAGGCCACTGCTTACAGCCCCGTCAGGGCTCTATCATTGCTTTTATACAGTCACCTGACACAGGCCAGATTAAAAGAATATTGGATTTCAAACACTGTGTTTCCAGTCCTGTTCATTCTGCCATCAATTACAACTACTTCACCTGTACACTCGTTCACAACTGCATTACACAGAACAAGTGTAGATTTAACTCGGTGATTTTCTTCTACACATTAACAGAAAATGGAATTAAGCGGAGGGGTCTGTGTGCCCTCATGCCTCAAAAGCACCCCAGCTGCGAGAAAAAAAATAAAAACGGGGCTGAAGAGATGACCGAATCTTGCAAAACTAAATTGGTTTTTAAAAATCTCAAGAAGCCCCCCAAATTGGCTCAGTCTATTAATGGAATAAAAGGCTGAAAAGAAAGATACCCTGGGCAGGCTACGGGTTAAGAGTCTCTGCAGGAAATACAGCAGAGCTGTAAGAAAAGAAAAGAAAATAATTATTATAAAAGAAAACAAATACCAGCCTAAGATAAGGCGCAACTTCTTTCTGCTTTGAATACACATAACCTTCGTGTCACAGTTTAAGGCACCCCTCTACACCACGGGCAGCTTGGTTTATTAGCTCGGAACGGGGACTCCAAAGCGCATTTCACTGCAAAGGCGGGTTCGCTTCGCACCCCCCTCAGCCTGGTTTCTCACCGCCGGTCACGGCGACGCACGCCCGCCCAGCCCAGCCCCGCGGCCGCAGGAACCCCTAATCCTCCCGCGGGGTCGCCGCCCTGGGGCCCAGCGCAAGAACCGGCGGTACCAGGCCTGGGCAGAGGCCGCTCTACTGGCGCAGGTGTCCCCGCCGCGCACAGAGCAGCCGTCCGCGCCGGTGAGGCCCCGTTCTGCCGCTTCCCGCAACCCCGCGCCGGGGCCAGGCCGCCCCGGCCTCCTCCCGCCGCCATTTTCTTCACGGCGGCTCCTCACAGGAGCCTGCGCAGGGCGGGGGCGGGGGCACGGCTCCGCTCCTCAGAGGAGCGCGGCGGCGGCTTTACCCGCGGCGGCTCGGCCTGGCCCGGCCCGACCCCGCCGCACATCCGCCACCGGGGCCCGCCCCCCCCCCCCGCTGCCCGCCCGCCCGCCCCAGGGCCGGCACTTACGCGGAAGAACCCCGCGTCCATCTTGCCTCCTCCGCCTCCTCCGGCCGCGCGCGCTGCACGTCCCGGCGTGCCCCGCGCGCTGCACGCCCCTACGCACGCTCGGCGCTCTGGGAAGGGGAGGGGAGGAGTGAACCGAGGGGGCGGGGCAGGACGCACCGCAGAGGCTCTCCGCGATTGGTTTTCAGGGCCGCGGAGAGCTGGCGCGCGCGTGGCGGACGACCAATCAGAAAGAGCGACGTTCCGCCGGGGTGAAGGGGAGGGGGGGGGGG
>NDXB01015733.1:22249-73089 GCA_002631895.1 Agapornis roseicollis | reverse complement strand
GGGGGGGGGGGGGGGGGGGGGGGGGGGGGAGGGGGGGGGGGGGGGGGGGGGGTAGAGGCGGAAACGTGAGCCTTCCTCTCGCGAGACGTTGCCGTTCCGAGGAGCGCGCGCGGGTCAGGTGACCTCGCGGCCCCGAGGCGCATGCGCGGAGGATGAGGGCAGGGAAGGGGGTGGGGGAGGTGGGGAGCCGTGAGGTAGCGCGTGCCGCGGGGGTTCCGAAAGTGATTAACAGTGAAGTTAATGAAGGTTTATCCGCGGTAACGGGCCGGGGTGCGGGGTGCTGTGAAATCAGCCCGCACGCGAGCTATAATTAAGGAGAAAACACTGGGTTTGTCGCTATGAAGTGAGGTTTAACGGCACACGGCTCTGCCCGCGCTCGGTAGTGCCGCGCCGTGGCTCCTGGAAAAGCAACCGGTCGTGGGACAGGGGAAAGAGCCCGTCCGCCCGGAGCGGGTATCGCTGTGCAGCCGGCAGCGGCACCTGGGGGACTGCAGGGCGAGGCGAGCGGCAGCCACAGCGGACGCGAGGTGGAGCTGCGGGCTCGGCCCAGCGCAGCGGCCGGAGCTGGGAGTGACACCAGCAGCGAGAGATGGGAACGCTTTACCCGTGCGCTCGGGTGAGGGGATTGTGCGAGCCTGGCAGAGCGGCCTGAGAGAGGACTTCCAGGTGAAGAGAATGAAGAGAGCCACGGTAATTCCTGCACGACCCAGCACAGACAACTCCCGGCTATTCTTTGCTGTGAGGGTGCTGAGGCACTGGAATGGATTGCCCAGGAAGGTCGGGAATGCTCCATCCCTGGCAGTGTTCGAGGTCAGGTTGGATGAAGCCTTGCTTGGCACGGTTTAGTGTGAGGTGTCCCTGCTTATGGCAGGGGGGTTGGAGCTGGATGATCTTAAGGTCCTTTCCAACCCAAACTATTCTATGATTCTATAAGCCCAACTGTGCCCATTGTCACTGCTGAATACAGCCCTGCTGGGGTGTTGTAAAGAGAGATACTTGACCAGAGCATGCAGGAAAGATCTAGAAAGCCTGTGTGTCATAGAATCAACTCGGTTGGAAAAGACCTCTAAGATGAAGTCCAAACTATACCCCAGGACTGCCAAGATAACGTCACTACACTGCCAAGCAGAAAGGCGCTTTGGTGCCTCTAACTGATCAGCTTTGCATTAGTTTGCAGGGCTTCGTGGACCATCTCTAATGAGTTTGTGTGAATCACAAGGGAGCATTCCACTTACTTTGCCTGTTCTCTCCAAAGGCTTCCAGAGTCTTGGATGTCTCTAATAGACCAATTTGGTATCAGCTTTCAGGTGCTTTGTTAGGTTGTTGGGGTTTTCTAAGCAGCAGGTTTACCTGATAGCAGCTCAGGGCAGGTTTGAAAGTGGGAGCCGAGTGCCTGGACAGGGCAGGTAGAATTGGTGCTGGGACAGTTACTGCTGCAGGACAAGGACAGAGTAGTGCCATGCCTGTTCAATTCAAACTTCAATCCACAACAGGCTGCACAAGTGTTAAGTGGCAGCGCTGTGGGAACAGAGTGAGTTCTGTTCCTTAAGAAGGTGGTTTTGCCTGGTCAGCAAAGCTCTGGGTTTTGCTGGCAGGAATGAGGATGGATCCATGGGGCCTCCCTGGCTGTGCCAGCATGAGGCAGATTTCACTGGTAAAACAGCACGCTTTGAGTTGTTCAGATTGAGCCACCCTAGTGTGGCCAGAGCAGTAATGCTGCCAGTTATTATTATTACAAGTAATTCTGCCAGTCCAGAATTGCTGTAGCACTGCTTATTCTGCTGCAGTGAAGCAAAAAGTGAGCTTCACTGTGCTTAAATTCTGTCAATGGAAAGTAACCAAAATTTGCTAGAAGTAGCTCTGGCTGTCAGTGTTAAAAATACCTCTAAGATGGGGCTTATGTTTCCTAAAGATCTTGACTTTGATCAGTGAAACATGCTCAGGCAACATCCTCAGCTGCCCAGAGACAGAAAGAGAAGGCTGACTCCAAGTTAGAGAACTAGGACAAGTGAAATATTTACAACAAACAGCTGTCTTCATATTTAGTTTGGAATTCAAACTGCTCCAGTTTCATACCAAAACCAAAAAGCAAAGTAATTGAATTCAGTTTCTGCACAAAACCACCCGTTAGTAAAAATGACCTGTTCGAGGTCAGCCTCACGTTGGAAGCTCTTGGGGATACATTCTGCTAGAAAATGCTCACTCCTTTCTCTACAGCTCCCCAAAAAAGAGGTAAAATGCCCCACTTCAGCTTCTCCCCAGTCCTTCCTGTCTGTCCTGTCAGCATTTCAGGGCTGCTTGGGACCATTGCCACCCCCCAATCTGACAATGCTGCTGTGTGTTGGCACTGTGTGGGCTGTGAAGGTCCTTGGGAATGTCTTTGTTGCGTTACTGCACACCCACAGTCATCACACTTGCAAAACAACATCACTGGCAGTTATTTTCTAGAAGCAAAAATACCTAAGAATAGTTCAAGCCTGGTCTGTGCTGGAGAGCGAAGCGCCTCAGGACACGAGTTGTGCAGATGAAGCCTTGGTGCTTTCGCTGCCTTCCTGTATTCACTTCTCCAGTTAAAGGGTTTGGGTACAACAAAACATTTGATAGTGAACCAAAAGCAATTCCTGGTGTGAGAGTGAAAACCGAGACACTGAGTCCATTTGGAAAGGGAGAGGTTACCAACAGCAGAGAAATGGTTTCAAATACTTGAAAATAAAAAGACCGGTTTTTATGTCAAACTGTACATACGTGGTGTTAGAAAAACAGAAGGTGAATAAGGATAAATACAGGTTTGATACTTCCTGTACCATCCATCATGTATAACTGAGGTTACAAACCCACTTCACATGAATCAACTAACCTAGGTTCATGTCCAAAGGTTTCTTCCCATTTATCATCAGTCTTTTTAACACACAAGAAGCTCCACAGAAGATGAGTGACCATCCTCTCCTCCTGCAGGCAAGCTCAGTATGTTTGGTCCCTCATGCCCAGAGCTCTGTGAGGCAGCTCGCTGCGTTGCTGGTGATTCACATGCCTCCACCAGTTGATTTCAGTCACAGGGAAACCATCCAGACCCTTTATTTCTCCTCCCAAAGACAGGATGTGGGATTAGTTACAATCCATAGACAGAGTAACAGCTCCAAATGCAGATTCACTTTGTTGAGGAGTCCCAGATTCCTGTAACGAGAATTCCACCGCTCTGCTCTCATGGGGAGGACGAGTATTCCCAGTTACCTGTTCTGCATGTGGATATCCACAGGTATGAAGGTCACTGTGGGATGCTGAGACAGGCTGTGGCTGGGCTGCCCTAATGCAGGCGGCATTGCTGCTTTGGTGGGTTTGGGCTCCAGTTCCCGTTTCACTCTCATGTGTCTGTAAAGGCAAAAATGAGCTGGTCACTAGAGCTGGTAAGTCTTGGGAAGACTGCTGCAGAAGCAGGTTACATCAAACAGCTTCTTAAAAGTCAATACAGGACAGGATTTCATCCCAAAGGTACTAAATGGCAACTCAGTGCTCCTAGAGCACCCTGAAGAGTGCAAAATCAAGCTCCTCTGGCAACCACGATACACACCAGAATGCTCCCTTGTGTCAACAGGAACCTCTAGGAACAGGTTCCATACATCATCCTCCATCACGAATCTCCTCCTGCTTCCCAGCACTTCAGTCACTGAACAGCAGCATGGAGAGTCAGGGATTTCAGTCAAATTAGCTTAGCATCTCCTGGAAACTTGCAGCAACCAATACTGAAATGGTCCATCGGGTGAAAGCACACTCAGCAGTGACCTTGGTTCATTCTTTCTCACCTTAGTGAAGTACAGAGCTCGGCACATACCTGTTGTATGTTTTCAGTATGAGCAGAACCACTGTAAAAATGATAATCACTCCTACTACGATGGCAGCAACTATGGCCCCAGAGCCTGGCAGGGGAAGCAGAAAGGGAAAGAAGCCTTAAGCACAAAGTTGTCATTGTACAGTTTGAAGTTTGCCAAGTTCAAGGTCCATTTAAAATAAAGCAAACACAGCCACCTCCCCAGTGCTTTTCTTACTTTGATAGAGACTTTGTTCTTGAGGCTTTGTGGTCACGTTTACCGAGAGCTGGGTGTTGCTGACCAGTGGTGCGGCTGTCGTCATCTTGAGTCAGCTGCAGGAGGGAAAAAGAAGAGTGAGTTCATAGAACATTCACCAACATTTGACAGTGATAATTAGGCAACACTCGAGCAAGGATCCAGGGCCACGAAGTGCACATTCACTGCACTGGGGTTCTTCAGATTTCCTTAGAGGTGAAAATCTGGCTTTGCTGAAATCAGTGGTGGCTTTGCTATAACCTAGTCTGGAGCAGCTCGCCTTAAAGCACACACTGCTTGGAATTAGTAGGCTAAAACAAGACATAACCTCAATTATGCATTGTTATCTATATATTATTGCTGTTATACAAGCTTTGGATAAATATGTATTTTAAATGCTTTAGGATTTCAGATTATCATTTCATGTTGAGATTCAAATCACTATGCAAGTAAGTGTGAAGAATTCAGTATTCAGTAACATGTCTTTAAGGAAGGGAACCTGCACTTAAAGGATTAAAACCTCCTTCATAGAACAGAATTAAGTCGCTTCATGCATCTAACATGAAGAAGAAAACCCATTTAACCCCAAACTGGAAGTTGTAAAAGTTACACAACAAACACTGACCCATGACAGGAAAAGGTTGCAGTGTGACTATGATGGAAAGCTGATGCAAGTTGAACCAGCGCCTCACCCGTGCCAGTGTCACCCCAGTCTGTTACTGGAAGAGGGCAAGTGCCCAAGGCTGAACCCACGTCTGCTCCTGCATCTGGGGAGTAAAAACTGCAGCTGTAGAAAGAGCAGCGTGTGTTTGCTGATTTTATAAGCGTTTTCCAAATGCGAGCAGTAACCTGAGCCATTAAAAGCCTCCTTCAGCCTGAGAAGGGTGTGATACCACTTCAAACAGACTCTGAAACCATCCCAGCTCCCAGCTTCACAGAGCTCATGCACTCACACTCCCCATTGAAATGATTCTTCAACACCTGATACTGGAGTTGAGGTTCCCTGTTTCAGATGGTGGCCAGTACAACCAGGCAGGACTCTGCCCTGCTCTGTTATGCTCCATTGGGATACTGTGGATCTATGGCATGTTCTTAGTGGCTTTAATTTTACACAGCGCAAGAGCTACAATAGCCAGAGAATTATCAAGTGGACAGAAATCAGTCAGTCATAGAAAGAAGTGGGAATTTGAAAGGCACTTTCCCTTCCCTTCCCATCCTTTCCCCCTCGTTGAGGTTTCCCTAAAGGTTTCTGCAAAGCAGCATCCACCAAACACATCCCAGGTCATGGCAGGTTGCAGGTCTGGGAGGGAAGGAGGACACTGGGGAGCTCTGACTGCTCCTCACAGGCAAGGTTGTTTCGGGGTGGGGAGGCCGGTGGCTGAGTCAACACACGGTGTGTACAAGGGAGGCTCCTGGGAGAGGGAGGAGGAATGAGAGAGGTCAGTAACCAGCAGGAAGGGACGGGGGCAGCGTCTGCCTGGGCAGGGAGGATCCGAATTGCAAGGTCCATTCATCAAGTGCTTGGATCCCCCGAAGTGAAAAAGGCTCCAGTTTTTTCATCTAAAAAAAAGGAATAACTCTGTTTCGAGCCTGTAACTGGGTCATTCTCCCCTGGCTGAATGATTCCTTTGTTTAGCCAAGGCCAAGTTAATCCAGCAACATGATCATCAACTGTAGTTGTAGATCTGTCCACGCTGAAAGAACTATTTTGTCTTTAGGGTTTGCCTTTATTATAGCACACAGATGGATTCACATGCCTCGGAGGAACCTGGGCACCCATCTGCTTCCCACCCATCCGCTCGGTGCAGGTTGTACCATCGACAAGAGGAGGCTGAAGAGGCTCCATCCTGCTGCGGGCTGGGGAAACCTGAGCAAGCGTTTTGACCATGGGCATAATACAGGAAAAGCCACATCCAGCTTTTACCTTGTTGCTCCTGACTAGAAGAGCACAAATTCCAGAGTTACGGAAGGGTTTGCCTCCTCTGCCTGTTAGAATAAACCCTTCAGACAAATAAGGCTGAATATTTCAGTCGTCAGCCATGTTGTACTCATGCCTACAACCATCTGGTTCAAACCACCCTGGTAACGAGCTATTGAGCTCTTTGTGCCTGAGTCACACCTCTAACCAAAGAATTCTTGTTGTCAGTGAAGCCGCGCGTTACAAAAAGGATCACTTTATCTGGCAGGGTGGAACAAACCCAGGATGGAGCTTGGAGAATGAATCAAATCTTTGGGTTTTCTGTGCTGTGCAGCAAGTCAAGAGGTCCAAGGTCTGTGCCTGAGGCTGGGGTGGGAGGTGCAGGTTCCCCCTTTGCCTACAGCCAGTCTCAGCTCCACTCCCCTCCCAACAATCATCCGGATTACGCCTGGCCAAGCCCACACTGTGCAACCCAAGGACCCAGCCAAGTCCAGAAAAACCCCTGGGAACCCCCCAGGTTCAGGGCATTCCCAGCTGGATCCTTGGCTTAGAACAGCATTGGGGCAATCAGGGGTGGTCACTAAAAGCTGTAGAGCAGGGGAGCAGAGATGGACGTTGATGCATCAACCACACAGCATTCCTCTTCTCTGGCCACATTGGCTGGGGGGGTGGGTTTGAGGGCCTCCAGCTCACCCACAGCTCTTGGGGCTGGGGGCACATTCCTGTGTTATGGAGCTGGAAATGTTTCCATCAGGTGGAGCCTTGGGCACGTTTCCATTCCAAACAGCCGGGCGGATCCACGAGAGGTTGTTTTGGCAAGCGGCAGCAATGCCCCCATTGATGCACCTTCCCCTGCCCTGCCCGCGCTCACTCCCATGGATCAGGGTCTGTCAAGTGGCTCCTGCAGTTACAGGACAGGGGAGATGGGGAACGGAGCCACGGCACTGGGGTTTTTCCAGGGGAGCAGCGCTTCGGGAGCCAGCTCCCTGCAGGAGGCAGGTGCTGGGCAGGAAGAGGCACCAGCGCTTCACCACCTTGGAAAGGGAGGTCTGCATCGGCCTGCACGCAGGCTTTAAACTACACAAATCAGCTGCTGTTTCCCAGCAGGAATATACACGGGGTTTATCCCAGAAGCTTCATTAGAGAATTCATTCACCCTTTCAGCTGCTGTGCTGCACAGGCAGTGTTTTCATGCTGTAGTGTGGCCAAACACGGCTGAAAACCAAGGTGGTTTGTCTCTCCTCACTCACCCAGGTCTAAGGAAGAGCGCTGGCTGCCAGCTCTGCTGTGCTGGGGCTCCATTCCCTTCCCAACAACGTCAACAGGGCTGGTCTTAGATCACAAAACCCACTGAGGAATGGCACAACCAAACCCAGCTCTGCTTTGCTTGACTCCTGGGTTTCTTTCTCAGTATACTGGCTAGGGAAGGGAATATTGTCTGGGATATTTAGAAATAGACTGGAATTTGTTCCCTCGGGTCCTCTTGCAGATGTAAATGAACAAGTGCCATGTGAAAACCATCTTGCACAATCAAAAGGCCACCGAGAGCTGAGTTCACACGAACTATGGAGCTATGCGAGGAGAGGCAAATTATCAGAGGTATAAAGCACTCCTTCCAATAAGCAAATGCCAAAATGTGATTGAAGAAGGCCGAGAGGCAGCCGGGCCCTGTTAAATAAGGGACAGGACTTTCTACCACGAGAGCTGTAGGTGTCCTGGCAGGTGACTGAGCCTCAGATTTGCTCTCTTGCAAGAATTCCACACCACAGACCTATCCCCATCCTCTGTCTGGGAAAGAAAAGGCTGAGGAGTCAGCTACCACCATCCCCATCCACCCTCCTGCCACGCCACAGGAGCTCTGCGCTAAGCCACGTCTGTCTGAGGTCCAGCTCAGCTCACACATCAGCTTTAGCAGCAAACTCACTTCCATCCCGGAGAGGAGTTAATCCTTCTGATTAAGTCCAGAGCTCTTCTCCCTTCCTACAAGGAACTGAGTCCAAGCACAAGGACCTGGCCTGGGACCTGCCCCAGGCACTGGATGGTTCAGCTCCACTCCTGCCTCATGGACATTCCCTGTCTTTGCAGCCAGATCCCCCCTGTTGTGTGCTTCGAACCAGTGTGTTTCATTGTGCCTGGCTGCTTCCAGCACTGAGGGACTCAACCGGGCATCCCTGGCACAGCACGGGAGGGAAACAGCCTCATGTTGGAGAGTCACCAACTCAGCTTCAGCTCCTGAAACCCCATAACCCATAACCGTGGCTCCAACCAGCCTCACGGCCATGCAGCCGCATCTTTCCCGCAGCATCACGAGCCATGGGAACAGGGAACGCCGCTGGGGGCAGAGGCAGGCTGTAATTTCAGAAGCAACAAACCCAGCGGTGCAGTGAGACCGGAATGTGCCTGAATTTACCTTGTGAGGCTCAGGAGAGGGAAGAAGGAGGAAAAAAACCCAAGTTCAAACGGCTAAGGGGAGCTGAGCCATAACCATGGCCTGAGGCAAGCATCCGGCTCTGTGCAGCCTGTGTTCTACGTGTGCCCAGCTCGGACCAGCACCCATCTGTGAGCGCTGGCCTCGGGTCCTGACGCGAGCTCTCTGGGTTCAGCTGCTGTTAAAACACAGACTAAAAGCCTTTCCTTTCCTTGCCAAGACACACACAAGCTGCAGGCAGCTGCACTGCGCAGTAGCAGCACCAAGAGCAAACAGCACTAATTGTACCTGGCTTACACACGGCAGGGCTGGAACGCCTCAGCTCACACAGATGGGGAGGACTGGGGCAGGGAAGGCAGATCCCCAGGAAGGAATGCCCTCGCTTCCAGAGCCATGCCCACAAATATGAACCAGGGAGACTTTGTCAGACACTTGCCCAGGAGCAACGTCTGAACTGGGCTGGAACTGCAGAGCTCCCAATTCCAGCTTTTTGCCTTAAAACACTGGGCCACAACCCCTCCTCTGCCTCTGTGAATGCACTTATTCACAGGAGCTCCAGCAGCTCCACCGTGATCAGCAAAGTGCTTCCACGCCATAGAAACACTGTGGGTCCTGCAGGGCAGCACGGAAGCAAAACAAGCCGGAGGTGTTTTCCCACTGGTTCCAGGCCAGGATCTCAGGCACACTTGGATCAGAAACCTTGCAAATGCTATGTCAGAACCAGGGTTTGAATGGGAATGGACAAACCCCACCACGCTGCTGGAGCACAGAGGGGCTGTGGATTGAGCTCCTGTGAAAGGCATAGCCCAGAGGGAAGAGGGAAACCCAGCAAACCCAGCTCCTTTGGCCAGCCCTATGGGAAGCTCACCTTCCAACCGACTGCTAGCACAGCACTTGTAACAAGAGAAGGAAAAAGGAGCTACGTGGAGCAAATCGGGACAACAGCAATCAAAGGAGAGACACAGGAGCCAAACGGGCTGAAATCTGTAGCCTGTCCTCCACCTTCCTTCCCAGCCAAGCCAATCCATGGCTGGAGTCCAGTGTCATTTGTGACTGATTTGCCCAAACCAGAACTGGCTTCCCGGAGTAGGAAACCACTTCTCCCAGTTCCGATGCCATCTCACGCCTCCCTGGCCAGCCCCTTCTGCTCTCTGAACCCTTTGCTGCCTGGGGGCAACCACTTACCCAATGGTGCACAGATGCCAGGAACCAGCCCAGGGAGGAAGAGGATCCCAGAGGTGCCTTCAGGCAGCTCTCATTGCACCCAGCAGAGCCAGGGAGATGGGAACAGCTTCTCCTGGAATACCTTACACCGAGATACCCACGGGACAGAGCAAACCCCCATGGCTCACACTGGGACCCAGACCAGCCTGGGGTGAGTTCTCATCTGAGCTGCCTTTCATGGCAGAGCTCTCCGCATCTATGAGCACAAACCGTGGGGTTGGAATCCACTGCTCCTGTTCCCTGGCTGAGGGTGTTCTTTCCTAGGGATGAATACAGTTGCTTCTGTGCTAGGTGAAGCGTTCCGAGGCTTCCATCAGAGGCTGTAACACACTGTAGGCTTTAGCTGCCTTCCCCCATGGCTGTGACTCAGTGCGAGCAGCACAATCGTCCCCACCACATCTCTTCCCTCTCCTGCATGCCCACCAACAGCCCAGTTCAGCCTCTCCCCGCTCCTCAGCAATGCTGGTCCCAGCCTGGCACAAGGGCATGAGAACCCCCCCACAGGGGTGACCCTGGTGAGCTGGGGCTGCTCTGGGCAGATGCCAGCACCCACGGGGTGCTCAGCACCCCTGGATTTACCCCAGTAACTGCTGACCCGAGACCACAGCGGGGCATCGCTCACAGCTCCTCTGTGCACTAAAGCCGGGCTGATGCCCTGCTGGTGCCCTCAGTGAGGACCGGAATTTAGCGTCACGAGCACAGGTCACGCTTTCGGTAGCAGCAGACAGGTAGGAGCGGGGCTGGGCAGGAAACCCTCATGTACTGCCAGCAAGGGAGCCGAGCCTGCTGCCGGCTGCGGGCTGCCGTTTACGGCCGTGTCCTCTGCGGCACAAGGGGCTCCCCAGCCCCTGGGCCGGGTCTGCTGCAGCTGCAGCTGAAGCTGCTCAGCTACCGGGACCGCGCAGACCCCAGCGCTGCTCTAAAGCCTCGGCAGGCCTCGGATCCCTCAGCCTTCTCTGCGCTCAAAAACAGAGAGGGAATTCCGTGTGGAACACAGGGATCAGCTCCTTCCACCTCCCAGGCTCCTCACGCACTGCAGGCAGCCCTGCTGCACCCATGGGTGCCCCCGGGCTCCAGGCGCGCTGGAGGCGAGCACACGCAGACGGCAGCTCCGCACCACAACGCCCCGAGCCCTGGGCCCAAACCCGGCGGCCCCAGGTGCAGGCAGCCAAGAGCTCCGCTGGGGCCACGGAGCCAGCGGTGGCTGCGCTTTGTCTCCTGCCCGCCGGCTCCATCCAGCAGCATCCAGCAGCGCGCGTTACGCGGTGCTGCCGGCAAACCCTGCCCTTGCTTCAGCGGGGAAGCCCTGGGGCACTCGGTGCTTTCCTCACCGTGAAAAGCCAAGGATCGCGGGTCCACCCTGCCAGCGACTTCAGCGCGCTCCCAACAAGGAGAGCAGCGGAGCTGTGCTCCATGCGCAGACTCTCACTGAACTAACACAACGCTGCGAGTTCTTTCCCTGTTAAACCTGGCTCTGGCAGCGCCTTGCAGCGCCCCGGCCGCGGAGTAAAACAAAATACGGCAACCCCCGCCCAGCAAACCCCAAACCGACAGAACCTTATTGCTGGGGCTGGGGCTGAATGAATCCGGACGAGAGGCTCATATCCACAGCGGCGGAAAGGCGCAGCCGGAGCGGGAGCGCGTCCTCCCCAGGTCAGCGCCGAGGATGTCACCGGGAGCCGCGGCAGCGCCGGTTCCGCGGAGCGGGGCCCGAGCCCCGGGCGCGCACGGTCCCTGCTGCAGCCGCCGCCGTGACCCGTTGAGGAGCTCCGGGGGCAGCGGCACCGCCTCCCGCCCGGCCCGGCCCGGCCCTTCCCGCCGCAGGTGCGGGACTGCCCCGGCTGCAGGGGAGGAGCAGAGCGCGGAGCCCAGGCCCGGCCGAGCGCCGCCCCCCCCGCCGGGCCCCGCTCACGGAGCCGAGGGCACCGAGGGCTCCAGGGAGCAGGGGGCAGCGCCCCGAACACACCCACCCCAACGAGGGGCAGCGGCAGCGGCAGGCAAAGGGGGCAGCCCGGGCGGGAGCCCGGCTGCGAGCCTGCGCGCAGGCAGAGCATGGGCTGGGGACCGGAGACCTCGGGCATCCTCATCGCCTAGAGGAGCGTTTGTGCTCTCCTAACGCAGGCCCTGTTCGGTCCGCGGTTCGCCCTGCTCTGTGCTGAGCCCCAGGCTGACCCCACAGCACGAACCCGCCAACGTTTCCTCATCGGAGTTTAAGAACTCGGCGGTTTTTTGTTCGCACAGCTACAAAACTGCCCCGGTCACTTCCAGCTGAGCCCTTCTGCCCCATCCCACCAAACACCCCCTTCCCCCCGGCACAGGTATCACAGCCGCGAGGGAACCTCGGGAAGGATTACTCACCCCTCGGCTTTCCAGGGGAACTGATGCAGTTTGGTTGCTTCCTTTGCAATTACTGCCTCGTCCTGCATAAACAAGAAGGAACACGAGGCTCTCTTCTGGGCACAGGAGTGGTATCCTGGCTGCACACCTTCCCTGGGCTGGATCCCTGTGTGAGCAAAGGGGCTGCTTTCAACAGCGGGCACGCGTGACTTAGAAAAGGAACAAATACTTACATCTAAGTCCTAATAACAAACAGGAACGGCCCTGATTCCATTCAAGTAGCACAAGAGAGGAGACGCCAGCCCCAGTGCCTGCCCACCAGCCCCAGTGCCTGCCCACCAGCCCTGTTAACGTGGAAAGAGGAAAACGTTCTGTATTCTCACCAAGTTCCTGTCGTCTTTGCTGTGGAAACCAGAGCACTGGGGTACAGGGTGAGGTGCTCTACAGACGCCCTGTTCTGTCCTCCAGGATGGAACCAGAGCAGATCTCCTGTGCCTGGATGTGGTGTGAGGCAGAACTGGATCCCAAACTGCTTGGCAGATTCCCAGCACAGCGCTGTGGGGCAGGGCCAGGAACCTGTCACAGCATTTATGGGCTCACCCGGAGGCCCCAGGCCCCACAGGCTGGGCTTCCCCAGCAGCTCTGCTGGTGCCCAACCCTGCTCCTCAGGGAGCTGTCGGCTGCCTTGACAGAGCCTAGAAAAGCTGCTGTAAAACCCCACTGCGATGGTTTCCAGGCATCACAACGTGCCACAAAACCCACTTGCATGTATTAAATGCCATCACTGGTCCCATGCTAGAGAAGGGGTGTGAGCAGCTACAGCAAAGCCAAGTAAAAGCTCAGCAGCAGTAAACGTGTTCTTTCAAAGCATGTGTGGCAAAGGGGGGGAAGGCTGTGACTTCCCTGGTGCTTGCTCAGGAAGAAGTCCCTTACCATGTCCCTAAGTGCCAGCCTTTATGCTGTTAGCTACAGCCATACACTGGGTTTATACTTTGGTGTGTATAAAGCCCTGCTGTCAACATCAGTTACGTAGCTTACAGGTCACCAGCCACCAATCCTGATCTCATCCCATTTGTACAGGACCAAATACTGGGATGTTTGAGAACAATCCCGGTGAAGTCAATGAGTACCAAAGGACACCCAACTCCCAATTAAAACTGCAGGTCCACTTCGCAGCCTTACAAACTAACCATAAAGAAGTGACATAAGCTATAACGTGTCACTGAATTTATGGATCCAGCTTACACCTCCTTTGTGCTCTGTGCTCCTCCAGGCCCATAAGGCCAGCTCACAGCACCACTGATTACATTTGCAGTTTGGCTGCAATTCAAAGGGTAGAGAACAGAGCAGATCTACCAGAACTGTCCTGGTAAGAAAACAAGAACAGGCATTACTGCAGGTACCACAACTGAGTAGAACTTCTTACTGAGCCCCAAGTTCTGTACGTGCAAGGGATGGATCTGAACTGCAGAGCTGAGGTGGCTGCCCCATGGAAGGGCACATCTAAGCCCGGCTGCACGCCTCATCCCTGCTTGCTGTGTTGTGTTACTCGAACAGGAACACGGTCATTGCCTAGAGTCAAAAGGATGAAGTATAAACCCAACAGATTCTGTATGTGACACCAGAAGAACAGATTGCCAGGAGTCCCTTTCCCCTGCCTCACCCTAGTCCTGCTGACATCCAGGTTTCTGCTGATACCACAGTTGGAATTCATTTGCTTCACCAAGGAAATCAAACATTCCCATCTACAAGCCTGAACACGCCAACACATTAAAAAGGAAGAGACCTGGTGCAGAAGAGGATTTAACACATTAGTTAACATTTAAAATACTGCGTATTTTCTAGTGTGACTTGGCACAGGTACAACTGAAAGGTAAAACACAGAAACAACCAAAGCACAGGATGAAATACATACACAACCACATGTGTGTCCATCGAGGCGGCTACCACGATACCAACATGATGTCTCTGGCCCTGATCTTCAGGTGAAGGGTACGGAGGCATCCCAACAGATCCTGTGCAGGCCTTCCTCAAGCTGTAGGACTGATGCTGGGAGGCAGCCTGTAGTCCCCTCACTCAGATTTCAGCTCTGTCAATACTACACCAGAAACAGTGTTTTATCTTGCTCACAGTGAGGGTTAACAGCTGAAGAAGCACCAGTTCCTCTGGGGTGTCAGGGACCACAGCTCACTCCCACTGACTTCAGCCTCACCAGCCAGCTCGGGCTGACCTTCAAATGGAGAATGGAGAAGTCCCAGTGGATGCATGGTGGGTGCTGTGTGAGCCACACAGGAACAAGGACTCTCAGATGCAGCCAGGTGTGTGTGTGCCTCCTGTTTGCTTTAGCAAAGGAAATAGCTCTGCATCCTTCTGCAAGGGAGTGAGGCTTGGCTGTGGTCTCTTTCCATATTCAAAGCTGGACCACGAACCCCCTAGTGAGCTCTACACATTCAGCAGAGCAAGTAAACAAAACCCAGTAAGATTCCTAAGACAATCTTCTGTTCTGGGCTAAAAAAAGGTCAGTAACCCAAAACCAGCCAAAAATGGAAATATAACCCTTCAGGGAGTAAATTAAGCAAGAGGCATTTTAAGCATGAGGTCTTTTTGGGGGGAAGCAGTTCAGCAACAAGGCAGGAATAGAATGAGCAGCAGTAAGCACAGGGATGCAAAACCAGGGCCCATTCATAGCTATTACAAAGGAAAACCAAAGTAGCCCTGGCAGCTTCCTCTCCGGAGCACTCAGGCAGCCTGCCCGAGGACAAGCCCATCCATTTGTACAGCTGCTTCCCAACAAGAATGCTTGAGAGGAATTCATGGTATTTATTTATGCAAAGTGCAAGCTCAGCAAGGGCTCACTGGTGCCTCTGTGCAAGCCTGCTTCTAAAACCAGCAGGTTAACAGCAGGTCAGGGGCTATGGGAAAAGGTTCTGATGGTTGCTACCCAGTCATCCCATGGAGTAAATAAAGCCAGCATGAACATCATTCACGTCACGAGGAAGATGACAGAGCGTGAAAACAGAGCAGAATCACTTCTGATATGGATCGATGGCTGAATTACAGCTCCCTCCCTGTCCTCCTTGCCCACCCCTGTCAGTACTTGCAGGGAGCAGCCACCTAATTCCCTCCTGTGAGTGCCTCCAGCTCCCGCTCTGCCAAAGTCTCCCGTTATATCGGCGCCTCAGCCCCGCCATGGAAACCAGGCACCGCTTCCATACAGGGAAGGAACGGGATAAACGTAATTCACTTGTATTGCCCCAGTGCGTGAGGAGAGGAGCACACAGCCTCCCCTCTGCTGGCCAGCACAGAAAATGCTGCTCAAATCTGCCTGGGGAAGAGAGGAGCGGCAAAAGCAGCGGCGGAGCAACAAGCTGATGCCTTACAATCCTGATCAATGCCATTATTGACTCGGATATCCAACTTGGTCCAATATGAAATACAGTTCAAAACCAGATGTGAATGGCACTGCATTGTTTTTATTGTAAGTGTCTTTACACAATGAAAGATGTTGGAATGCACATCTTACACAAGATACATTGACAACATCGCTTGCTTCATTTGCCTTACAAAACGGTTTCTGAAGGGTTTCCACCTACTCCTACTCACAGCAACTTCTACAACGGGGTAGAAATTAAACAACTAACAAAATATAAACACCACAGAAAATCCAGATGGACTTCTGGAACCTTAAAAATACACAAGCCTGACGGACAACGCAAGGGTTTGGGTTGGATTTGGGGTGTTTAAGTAACATGGAAGAGTGAGACAGAGAAGCTGTACTTTGAGTGACTTTAATACCTGAAGATATACATAAATACCATGCCTACGGAGGCAAGATGAGCCATTTTCCTACCTTTTTAATACCTACTATTCCTGGCTCTGGCATGAGGACCTGCCTGCAGGATCCCATTTTACAGCTGGAAGCTGGTGGCAGGAACGGATCATGAGCTGGCGTAACACAAAGTTAAAAACTCCCAGCCCATGCATATTCCTGACCATTCCTTTTCCTCTCCAGCACCAATCAAGTGACAGCAAAGTCAGTAAGCACATCATGTAGACCTGGAACACACCAAAATGAATTTGAAAAGGGCCGATTTGTGAATGATTTCTCTATGAACATCAGCAGCCTGGTTTATTCACAAATGACTTCATTGATTTTTAAATAGAAAAAGGAATCTGTCTAGACTAAAAAAGGTTGGTTATAAAAGAGCATAAAGCACAGGAGCCTGTGTCATTTTACTGAGGCCTATCTTCCTCCTACTAAAACACAAGAGCACAAAATTAAAGATTTGTATTAAAAGATGCACCCTGGTCTCAGAACAGCAGCAGATGCTCTGTCAGGCAGACAGGATGGCACACAGGAAAAGCCTGAATGAAAAACAGCAAACGAGGCAGAAACTGCATAAAAACTGGCTAAGCCAGGCAACTGATTGTCTGAAAACATAGAAACCAGACTGAAAACGTTTAGGACAAGTTAAAAAATTAACCCTAGATGTTTTATTTCCTAACTTAGTCACAACACAGCAGTCACTGGATTGACTTATGAATGTAGGCCACCCCTAGGACTGTGGAGAACAAACGTTACCGTGTTTTCAGAGAGGACCAGAGACAACACATTCAACAGCTGGACCCACATTTCTCTCCATGTATCATCATTCACTCCTCAGATGTCAGTGCAAACCATCGTACCCTGGAGCAGCAGCAGCCCTGGTGATACTTCCCACCCATCTGTGCTTCTTCCTCCTGTTTTCTTCTCTGTGCAGTTAGCAAAACTACGTGAATTTATTTCCATACGTGTATTTGTGCCTCATGTCAAATTAAAAACTCATACTTGGCATTTCTGAGAAAGGCAAAGATCAATCCCCACCTCGGATTACTAGCTGAGAAGGAATTTTAGCATAAAAGAGTACGTTCCATTTGCATTTAACACTGTATCGACTGGAAGCTGTTGTACCAGTGCAGAGCAGGACTTCCTCGAATCCAATTGTGACAGTAAGATAGATATTTTCAGCACTTGGTATATCACACTGTACAATATAAAGAAGAGGGTAACATCTTAAAAACAAAACAACACACAACCAGACTTCCTATTTGTCACTATTTCAAGTCAGGTGGATTTGCTACAGTTGGGGGGACTAGTCCCTAAAATTAAAGTGCTTGTCAGAGCATTGGCATCCAAAATCTTGAACATGAGATACAACTACAAGTAAAATCTGTTGTCGCTATACATAACATATAGCAGCAGCACAGACATCAACACATGTACTCAGTAAGTGTCTGATTTTTGATACTCCCTTGAGCATCACACAATTTAACAGTGCATAGTACCCCCTACCTCCAGAGTACAATCAAATGCTTTAGGTTCACTCAGTATTGTTGCAGGTGGTTCTGGACGCCTCGTCTGCATGATCTTCTGTTTGGGATTCTTAATTTCATCTTCCTCTTCTGTCTCACTTTCACAGACATGGACAACTACACTGGGAGTCGATTCTGTTCCTGCATGAAGCTCGTACTTTTCCCCTGAAGAGCAGCAAACAAAAATCATGCCAAGAAAATGCGCAAGGAAAAGCCCTAAGCCATTTTGTCCCAAAAAGCCCATAATATCTGCAGTAACACACCCATATACTCATTTATCCCCATCTCATCTCCAATTTGCTCAACTTCACCAGACCTGTTAAATGTTTCATTCTTCTTGCTTGTTATTTAATACTGAGACCATGACAAAATTCAGCACATGGATGCGATGGAGCTGGTACCACACAACCCAGTCCTGTGCTGTACTTTCAATCCATTAATGAATTAAGGGGAAAAAAAAGTAATGGATTGTTTTATTCAAGTAAGACCATGAGAGACCCAGTTTCTTCTCATAGGAAAGTACAGAAATTCCCTTGGTCACTATTTTTGGAGTAATACAACAACAGCAGGTAAATATATTCCTACCTGGTCCCAGCTTGGAGACAGCACAAAGCAAGTCATAGTTTATCAGAGGAGTTGCATCTTCACTCTGTTTCCATCCAACTGGTGGAGATGCAGGTGGGGATATCAGGAACTGTTTAACAGGTTGTGGAGGAAGGAGGTAGGACTTGTCACCTATTTCACTGGATACCTGTACCTGAAGACAAAAGCCAAGGGATACACCATAGGGTGACAAATGCTGCTAACCCCAAAGAACATGCCTGCAAAGCACCTATTATAAAGAGATCATTGGACCCACCGATCTTCTTTCAGCACATCTCTGTTTATCTATGGGAGACAGGGGTTTGTGTGACTGCTACACAGCAAGTACAACCCTGTAAGCCCAAGCTGAAAAGCAAATCTATCCCCTAAAGCAATGAAAGTAACACATCTCAGTGTAGGAGAACGAGGTTGAAGGTAACTTCACATACTTTTCACATATGAAATTCATGGGAAAATATGGAATAAAGAAACAGGGACACATGCAACATCTTGGTGTTCCACATTACCTGTGCAAAGTACAGCTTCAGCTTTTTTCCACTGAAGTCTGTTTCATGCAGCTCTATCCGTGCTCTTGCTGCTGCCTCTGGGTTGCTGAAGTTTATCCTTACTCTTCTAAAGCTTTTAAACAACTGGAATGTAACTTGATTATCATAGACTGTGAAAAGTGCTTCAAATCTTTCCTACAGACGAAGTACAAAGATTCTCCAAACACAAAATGAACATTTTCACTCAATGAAAACACATTTTCCTTTCACTTTCTTCTCCCAAATCCCATTCATTTCTCTACTCGCCTAAACCTGCACATTCCACACTTCCCTCAGTTACCCTGACTTGCAAACCTGCAGCCCGGGTAGCACTGCTTTGTCTCCCTATTTAAACCCGAATTGATGCGAAGGAGCCTGTAAAACTCTCCATCCCCAAGCTGACACCTAGCGAAGGCTCCTCGGAAGTGCAGATGCCAACAAAACCACTGGTACTTGCACAGTAAGTGCTGGAACTGAAGCCACAGAGCAAAGCTTTCCTGTCGGTCCCTCCTGCCTTCCCTCACTCATACAGTGTGCATAATTACCCCTGATGCTCTTGGAAGCAATGGGAAAAGTACAGAATTGACTGAGTATAGATGCTAGCAGGCCAGAGATTTTCATTTCTAAGGCCCTTTTAAGGTGCTGGAGTCAGAGCAGACCTCCTGCAGGTTCTGAAGGCTTTTATCAGAATCCCTGCTGGAAAGAAACAAACAAAAAACTAAACTTGCTTTTAGATTTTATTCAAATCTGCCCTTGGATAAAGAGGGGGGAAAAAATAGACCTGTGTATCTATTAACAACTGCAAATGCCAGCGAAGTGCAGTATGATCTGCTCTTTGTCATGCATTCCCATCTGGGCTTACCAGGTAAATACTCTGGGTTGTTTTTTCCACCCCAATTATAATACGCATTGAAAATTCAGACAAGAATGTTCCAGAGCTGTATCTTTACTTAAAATACTGTACCACTCTCTACCTTACCTTTTCTTCTTGTACCTCAAACACAGCTTCATGAACACTGCAAGCGAAGAGTGAGGTAGGCAAGTCACTTAAATCCATCATCTCTTCCAAATCATCTTCATTTTCTCCAAAAATCATCTGTTCTTCCTCTTCTTGGTCGCTGCTATAGAGGTCTGACTGGCTGTCACTCCAGGACTTCATAGTATCTCTGAGCATCCTTCACCCAAAGCAACTCTTCTTTATGTTCCAGTTTCCAATAGGGGTCTGCTATTTCAAAACACAAACCCAAACCAGAATGTGAAGAGCAATAGAAAACACCCTCTAAAACACCAACTTAGAGACATAAAGAATGCATGGGTGGGGGGACATGGGACACAATGGACTCCCAGTTTTTCCTTCTTCTGCCAAATTTGGTTGAAGTAATTCAGGGAATTAAAATGAAGTTCAAAGTTCCAGCATGAGGAGGGGTTGGAACTCTGCAAATGCTATTCTGTATTTTGATACACAGACATCATGTTATTGCCACCTCTGGTACAACAGGGCAGGGCAATTTTCCACATGGAAAGGTGACAATATACAAGAACTGGAGCAGTAAAAGGCAAGAATGACAGCCAGGTACACAATACAATTACAAGGTCTTTGCCAAATCAGCTTAGGAATTGGAAAGGGATCTATAACAAGCAACTGAAATGTCTGCAAACAAATGCCAAGGGCTCAGATATCCCATACTGTGAGAGGGGATGGGGAGAAAAAAAGAAAGGGAAAAAAGGCAACAACAAGAAACAAAAGTCAAGATCTGGCTTCTTTTATAGTTTAATTTATATAACATTAAACGATTCAAGTAACCTGTGAAGCAGACAGATGAAGTGACAGCTGCAAGGTTACTGATTTTCATAGTGCATGAACTGGGCTACAGACAGGAGTGAAACTGTCTTGTCAGCATCTTAACATTAAAGCACTTAAACCTGCAGTCCCCGCATTTCACGCAGACCCATGTGAAACAGGCAATTAACAACTGCCACTGCCAGCCCGGGTATCCTACCCGCAGAACGCACAAGATTAAAGCAGAGCACCAAGGCAGGACTGCTCAGACGCAGAGCTGAGACATGAGGCGACAGCCCCAGTGACCCTCTTCAGGCCTGTCTCTGCTCACCACAAAAGATCTTCCCTGTAAACCTTTTACAGAGTAAACACCCCGATATGAGGAAAAGACTGCTTTTTGATACGAGGAAAAGACTGCCTTTTGATACCAGGAAAATGCTGCTTTTTGATACCAGGCAAATGCTGCTTTTTGATACCAGGCAAATGCTGCCTTTTGCTCAACAACAATTAGTGGTATGATGAAACATCAAACCCTGCATCAATCCCTGCACAGGAGAGATGCTCTACAGATTTGTAAGGAAGTTTATGAGTCCTAAAGGAAACCACACAAACCTGTCTAGGCACAAACCATTCAGCTCTGCACACAGCAAACAGCTTCACTGGCTTCAGGTTTTGTTACACGTGAGTTCATGTAATATTAAATACAGCAACAAAACGTTTCACTGGAAGGTATTTTCTGCTCTGTGAAAAGGCAGTGGCTCCCAAATGATGTGTGTAAACGACGCTGGGGGGCTGGGGCAGCCCAAACCTCCCCACAGCCATAAAGGAGATTACATTTTTTCTCAACTAGTAGCAAAAACTGAATGACCATCTCATTCCTTTAGAGAACAAGAGTAGAAACTCACACACTATTACCCTGCAGAAGGCAATGCAGTTATTCCCTTGAATTCCTGCAACCAGTCTGCAGGGAAAGCAGTTCAATAGGAGCAATCTTAGTTAAAGTTAAGGAAACATTTCATCAACAAGACAAACAGTTCTGTGTCAATTCTGTGTCAGTTCTTGCTAATGTACAAGCACAATCTGAAAAGCTTCTCTGGAAAGCATGGGCTGCAAATGCTACTTCAAGCACATACTGAAAATAAGAATACAATCAGTTATATTTTTTCTTTAATCATAAAACTCCGTGGTTAACGCTGGGTTTTTTCCCACCGATTACTTGTTTTTCTGACCTCATCCAAATCTGTATCAGAACACTGAGCAATGCAAGAACATCCCTGAAATCAGAGGGAGACAGATAAGCCAGATGTCTGGATGTCAATTAAGACTGACTGTTAGCACAGCACTGTGAGAAGTGGGCTATTAACAATTAGGTAGAACTATTTCATTGTGCAATTATTAGAAAGCACCAAAATCAAAGGGAATAATACTCCAGGTATTTCTGGACGGGTTCACTGCAGTGATTAGCAGTGCAACAGCCAAGCTGCTCTGCTTCCCTTTCCCCTAGGCAAGAAGGGAATTACTTCACTTACCTCCTTGGAAATGTGAGAAGTCCTTGTTTATGTCTGATATGAAGCTACAAGTGCTAGTTGTTCACTGCAATCAGCTAATTACTGCAGTAATAGTAAGTGTGAAACCGAATTCAAAGCGATAAGCAAATTGTGCAGACAACGGACAATATCCTTTTAAATTTGGAAAGGCCATACACAACAGGACTGAAGGGAATCCAAGTGGTTAAGACCTTTAAGTCCTTTCTTCCGTGAGCCAATGCTTGCGTATCCCTTAAACGCCAGGCGGGTCTGAAACCAGCGAGCTCCTCAACTTCACACAAAGCTGAAGATCTTCCGAAACGCGAGCGAACCGGAGCTGCGGCTTCTGCCGCCGGGAGCGCCGGCTCCACCGGCACAGGCAGCGCTGGCGTCGGGGCTCCGCTCCCTCAGCACCCGCAGCTCGCTCACCGCATCCCGCCGGCAACCGGGTCGCTGCCCGGCATCCCCCCAGCACAAGAGCCAAGAGCCGGCGATTCCTCCACAGACACGAGGAGCTCGAGCGCCGGGGCTCAGCGCTGCCCACCCGCAGAGGACAGCGCTACCGCGAGCGGCCCTGCGCAGGCGACGGCCACGGCCCCGCAACCACGCGGGCGCTGAAGGCAAAGACCCCCCCGGGACTGCCCCTTGAACGGGCGGGCCCGTGTCCGAGCAGAGCACGGGCAGCGGCGGCACCGCGGGACGGGACGGGACGGGACGGGCCCGGCCAGGCCTCACCGTGCCCGCTCCGACCCTCCCGGGAGGCGGCGCTGGGCAGCGCTCAGCGAACCGGGCCCCCGGGGAAAGGACAGGACAGGACAGGACAGGACGGCAGCGGGGGAGCGGCTCTCACCGTGCTCCGCGGCGGGATCCCGGCGGCGGGAGCGCGCACCCCCCCACCGGCTGCGTGAGGGGAGCGGCGGGAGCGCGCCCGAGGGAGCTGAGGCGGGAAGGGGCGGGTGTTGGTGTGCGCTGTCGGTGACCCGGATGCAGCGGGCGGCTCCACGCATGCGCCCGCCCGTGCCCGCGCGGGGGCAGGGGCGGCCAATGGACGGCGGTAGGAGCACCGGGGGGGGCAGCTAACGTGCGGGGGGGTGGTGTAAGAAAGGCGGTGCCGGGAAACATGGGGTGACACCGCAGAAGAGAACCGCTCTGTGGGCTTTGTGCGCCTCGGGGTGAAGGAGATGAGTCTCCCCCCGGTGTGTGGGGGGGTGTTCAAGATGAAGGAAGCAGGCTTCCTCACAGTGTCCTTGTCACCGTCGGCACGGTTGGACGCCGCAGCGATCACACAAATGGCTGAAACCAGCCCTATCTGTAATTCTTCTGAGAGCTAGCAAGGATTTAAACCAGGGTGTCCTTGCCGCAGCATGGGTTGCAGGACGGGCACACAAGGAGTATCCCAAGCTGGCAGATGTTTGGGAGGCTCTGTCTCTAAACTAACTGAAAGTAGAAGGGTGGTGTGAAATAACTCATTCATGTTCGGTGGGGTCACTAAACCTTGTTATCTCACCAGAGACTTACAGCACAAACATTGTTCTTTAATGCTAAAGGTACTTTAGAAGACTGGTGTGACACCATTCATGTTTAGTGGGGCCACCACTTTCCCCACACTTACAGCATAAACATTGTTCTCTTTCTACAACCTAAGTTAAGCTAAAAAGTACTTTGTGTTTCTCAGGCGCTCACTTCTCTTATATCGAGACCCCCCCGTTCCTTCTTTACCTTTACAGGTTCTTTCACTGTGTGACTCCACTTTGCTCCGGAGTTCTGGCCCTTTTTAACTCGTTGTCTGATCTTGTGCCCTTGTCCAGTTTTGTGTCTGTAAACCCCTGCAGTCATATCCACAGAGCCGCACCTGCGATCTGCGAAAGCCAATGCATTCATATGTTTATCACAGCGGTCATCCGAGCTGCGTGGTAAATGAATGCTCACGCACATTTTACATCTGAAGACAACCCAAACCAACGTCCTCTTTTTGGTTGTGTTGGTTTTCCACAAAAAGCACACAGGACTCTTGGATTTCACCAACACAAAGACTTAGTTCCGCAGCTTTGTCCTCACTTGGAAAGCCTGAAGACAGGCAAGATCTTTGACATCAATACTGAAACCCCTAAAGCTGAGGTACAGGAGAAAGGCAGACAGTAATGACAAGTACTTCACCGGGCTAGTGATTAGTTTGTGCCCAGTGCAGACCTTTAAGACAACCTTTAAGAGCACTGCAGAACTCACTTCTGGAAAGGTAAGGTCAGCCTCACTTGTCCAGACACTGGATTCAGCAGTTTAGATGCAGTGCTCATTTAGGCAGTAGTTGGTTAGTCGCAAATACCTCAGCTTTTCCTTGCTGCAATCACATGCTTTATTAATTCGATACCATGTTCTACCTGCCTGGCCAGCAATATGTTCTGCTTTAATACCACCAATTGCCAACACGTGTGTCCTTTTCAGGGGCATGTTAAGTATGCTGTCTTTTGTAGTGACACCTCATTGTTGTAATGCTCCCAACATCTGGCTTGATTGCCACCTCTTTCTGTTAGCAGTTGACGCAGTTGTCTGACACCACACACCAACTTAAGCAATGTATGTTAACAAAGTATTAGCACATTTATCCACGACTCTGGGGCTCAGGCATGCACTAGTCAGTGCTTTAATTCTCGTGTCCAAGGAGTTCTCTGAGGAACAACTTTAGCACCAAAGCACATAAGGCTTTTTGTGGTTTGGGACCCCAAGGGATACATTTAATTAAGAGTATCCTGAGGGTTACCTTCTGCTTATCCCCCTGGACTAAAACCCATATGGTGAGCATTAAATTAGGTTGCAAGCATTCAATTAAGCTACACCACCAGTATTCTAAATTTATGATTGTCTGTGTCTCTCGACGGCATTAAGAAATGCCCTTAAACTGTCTGTTCCTGCAATCACAACCTGCTATCCTGTGGCTGAAGGATGACACCTGCAGCTCAGCATTCCCAGACAGTATTAGAGGTCCTCCCTGTTGTCTCAGTTTTGGTACTGAGCTGGTGGGCATGCACAAAATCATGAGTCACACCACCAATAATACAATGCTTTTTGTGATCTGAGCAATCCTCTGTCCCCCCCTCCTCTAGGCCATACTCGTATCACAGTTTCAAGCTCTCCTCTCAGATCATGAACACTTAGATATTTTTAAAGCCCTGTAAAACTACGATAGTGAAGTAAATTGGATGATTCCTAAACCTGACACCAAATACTTGGAGCCTCATGTAAAATTGTGTGCATTAGTAATGCTGCAGCCCCAAACCTGAGACGTAGCAATCCTCATTTCACTTGCAGGTATCATGTTAATTAAAAATCCAGCTCTCTAAATCCACACAGTATTTAAGTAGTCAGCTAAATTCTGCCTTCTCTTGAGACATTTATGCCCATTAAAGCTGTATCAAGAACATGGAGCGGGACAGAATTGTACAGGTTTTACCACAATGTTTTATTAAGTTTCATTTCCAAAGGTCTTGCCTAAAAGACAAATAGAATTAAACAGTCATGCAACCCTGCTTGTGAAAAAATAAGCAGTTTTCCTTACAATGCAATACTGAAAAGCTGGATTTTTTATTTCTTTTTTACCCATTTTAATCTGAACAAGAGAACATTGGAGGCAGATCATTTTGTACATTCAGCCAACGCAGGAGCTGTATTCCACAGCATTAAGTTACATGTAAGATATACACTGAGAACGTATTAAGTGCTCTGGTGCACGCAGCGTGGAGGCAACCGATGTCAGTTCACATTCAATAAAGCAGCCAAGACAGGGAGAGTCAAGGAGTTACTCCATGAGGTTAGAGAAGGAGACAGCAGCCTGTGGATTTCCGTGCATGCTTTTGCAGCTCTCCATGCTGAAAAGCACCCCCATTTGCAAAGGGAAGCACTGTGCTGGGACAGCGCCCTGCCTCTCAGGATCAGCCCTGGGTAAACTGCAGCTCTGACACTACATGAAGGTTACAGTGTGCTCTACACCAGCAGATCAGTTTTCACTCTGCAAGAGGGACTAGAATGCGGCGTGGGGCTCCTCTCCTTTACATCTTCATGTGCTGTTTAGCTCTGCTCGCTGTAGTCGCAGGCATGGCCGCTGTCACCTCAGACTAAGAACACTCTATATATAGACCTGAGGGTACAAATAGCTTCCTGTTTTCAGCTTGTAATGTCTGAACTAGAAGGGAGGTGTGGAGTTTCTCTCAACCCTGAGCTACATCCTCCCACAGGGTATAAAGTCCTAGGATCAAGCTTGAACAGGCTTCTAGGAGCCCTGTCCATGCAAGCAGGGGCTCTGCATCAGAGCAGCTCTCCACCCCTGGCACAGCATCCTGTGTCTGTCTCTTACCATGTCAGGTCCTAGAATTAGGAGCAAACCCTGACCAGCAGCTTCCAGGCTGCAGAGGCTGCACACCACTCAACTGCACTTTTTAAATCCTACTGAGAAACCAAGGGCTGAGAAAACCACATCCTGTTTCACACGGGATCATCTTAATCATAGACGTTAACAGCAAAACATTTAGGCTGTTCTGATTAATTATTTTATAGCACAGCCACCTCTGTAATAATGCAACAGAGAAAATATTGCCATAAAGTGGAACTTGTAGCTATGTGTGATTTAGCACAGCTTGTTTTAAAACAACATTCTTCTGTGGTTTCAGAACTAACAGATCAAAACAACTACTGCTTCATTGATTAAAAGGGAAGAGATAAGAAAAGGCACCATTCTTGTACCCTTCCCATGTAGCTCCCCTGTACTACTGTGTTTTATGTTGCTCATGAACAAAAGGTGCACATAAATTCACAACTGATTTCCAGGGATACGAAGCCAAAGGCAGTAAATCAGTGTCACTGCAACTCCAAGATGAATGCTCTGGCAGTATTAGCCCACTAACATTGTTACGTTACTTAAACACAAAAGACATTGAGAGGAAAAGAAAAGCTGTTGTTTCTTGAGGTTTCATAAACTACAGTGTATGGATGCCATTTGATAGCATCAGGACTGTCAGACATCCAAGCTGGCAAAGAAACTCCACACAAGTACACAGACAGCAATGGGGCATCCGCTCTTTGCAGGGGGGGAAGGCTGCAATTTCTCTAAGCTGCATGAAAATGCTAAAGCCATCTCAAATATTTGCAGACTGAACTGCAGAGCTGCAAGGCAAACACGTGCAAAAGAGCAATTCTGTTGTCATATACAACAGCAAGAATCTGGAGTAACTGTATAAAGTCAGTGGAGTTCTTGGGGATTTTTAGTAGTGAAAACCAGAAACTGGCCATGAGGCAAATATATAAATGCAGAAAGCCACAGCTGCAAGTCCAAGATCCTTCCAACCCCCTGGTACCAGAGTAACCACTTAACAACGCACTGAACACAAGCACTGTTCATTTCAAATCAAGTCCTGGAGGGACTCCACTACACAGAGCCCAGGTCACACCAAATGGACTTAACTGTCTGTTTCCCAGCAAAACAATAGCTTTAATGAAGATGAGGATATCAAAGCACCAGTAGAACCTGCATATGCCAGTAATTGTTGTACTTTGTCCTTTTTGCTTGACAAGCTCCCCCCCTTGTGTCTATTCCCCCTTCATATCAGCTTCAAGCTTGGGAGCTGGAAAGATAAATATCCTGAGTACACAATGCTCCATTATTCACTGGCTGAGTGCTGGACTGTGCGTGCTTCTTTCTTCTCCTTAGCTCCTTCACAGTATTAGACTAGTATCCTTTTCTTGTGTTCCCCCCTCCCTTAAAAAAAGAGGGGACACCCCAGCTACAGCACCTGGACTGAGCTTTTTAACTAAGAAATATCAACACCTTTAAGCATTTAAGGCCACTGAACAAAGCTGGAAGTCCTGCCTCACCCAGAAAGGAAGTAAAACTAACAGAGAATCAGGACCTCATCAAGAGCTACAAAAGTTTCCCATCAGATACCAGCCACATATCTTATTTCTTGCTCTCATAATTCACCGTGTTTCTTCTGCACCATTTATCCCAACCTGAAGCTTCTGCTATGGAACAGAAACTGGCAAATTATCTCTGTTCTGAGCTGCTATGTAAGCCTGTGGTGCTATAAAGCAATTCATATACTCAGGGCATGTGCTCAACACTAAACAGAACAGCTGTACAGGAGGTGCTCAAGACTCATGTTGTGGAGGACTAAAGCAGCTTGCTAATTCTAACCAGTTGTGCTGCTCTAAAGACACAGAAAGTTGCAGTATTAGCACTTGAACACAATTACATCTTATTGCCATGTTAAGGTGTTTTGTGGTCAAGCCAGAGATGCGAGGAGTTACAACTTCTCTGGAAACCACGACATCCTCTATAGATGGAAGATTAAATGCTGTCCTCTTCTCTATGCAAGCAACTCCTGGAAATATCTATTTGGAGACACCCTACTCCCAGCAGGACTAACCACTGCCTAGTCACTTCCCTTCCAACTGCTCCACATTTTCACAGCATCAGCTCTCCCATCAGTTCCATGTTGCCGGGATACTGCACTCACCACTGCAGGCAGCACCTTCAGCAGAGGATTTACTTCTTGCTAAGAGGAATGCTTTCAACTTCATAGCTATACAGAGTTCTTTATTTTAATGATCAGCCTTGAAAGGTAAGCCAGAGCTTGAAACCGTTTCGAGGTTGGCTTTACGCTTGCTTACATTTTCACAGGTAAATAAATAAAAGTCATACTTCTGACAATTCAAATCAGTCCCTTAAAGGTCAACTCACTCCTTTTTGCTGTGCTCCAGCACCCGGTAGGGTGGAGCAGAAGCTCCTTTAGGGCCGTGCTGCTCCTGCACGATGGGCAGTGTGGCTGGAGTGTAAATTTCCGGCATGTTGTCATTGTTCTCTAGGGCACCGTAGGAGAAAGAAGCTTTGAGGTCAGGCTGAACTGCAGTCCCTTTATCGTGCATGTTCTGCATGCCTGAAAAGAGCAAAGGCAGAGATTAAATGCTTAGGAACAAAAGTGCATTCTTCCTGCACTGTTAAATCAGCCAATTAGAAAGTTTCAGTGTTCGTGATCCTCGGCTCATCAGTTCCTTGAGCGCTAAATGAAAGACAGAATGTTCTTCTGCTTAGCCCTAAGGCAGCTAATGGAGAAATATGCTTCCAGTGAACAAGGGATGGCAGTCAGTTATTTATCAAGTGCTACGTGTCTCTTATGCAGCTCACCAGAAACAGTTTAGCTGTGCTTTCCAAAGGGAATTTCTGCTCCTGCTGGTCTCTACCTCATGCAACACCTCTGAGCCTTCCCCAGTAATCAGTCCTTCCTGCTGGATGCACACCAAGGCCAGGCCCAAGAGTATGCTCAAATCTAGTTCTGCTTCCCAGGCAGCAGCCAATCTGACAAACCCCTAGCGTCATAGGACCCAGCACAAATGGCATCCAGATGGCACATCACCTCTCTCTGCTCCATGCAAACATGCACATACCCCTCTACATACACAAATGAGAAGGAAAAACTAGAAGACAGCACAGCCACCTGATACGTCCGGATACTTAACAGAGCTTAAAGCTTGAGCTGTGCCTGTGCAGCCCAACACTTAAATAAGAGCAATAAACCATTGTATTTTTACTGTTACCCGGCATTGCATCCATTGAGATGTATGGTTCAAATGGTACAGATTTCTTCCTATTTCTTGTGATCAGGAAGACACCTAGAAATGCTATGAGGCACCTGAGAGAGAGAACAAGCTCTAGTGAGATAACTGTGAAAAGGGAGAGGAGGTAATACTGCGTATTGTGTCTTCCAAATGCCTCTCATGTAGCACCATAAAGAATAAAGCACTGGAAGCCAGAGAACTCTGAAGTTGGGAACTGCCTCAGGTGAATAAATCCCTTCAGCAGTGTCGCATCACCCAGCAATCAAACATTTCACCTTTCCTTTACCAAAAGGCATTCATTCATTAACCTGGACTAACTAAAGGGGAAAGGAAGCAGGTCAGAGGTTGGGTTTCTTTGAGAAAATTCCAGGATTTAGCAGCCTGGCCTTTGAAAGGTTTCCCACAGGAGCACACACTCACAACTGTCAATCTTGATTTTTCCATGTTCAGAACATTAACCTCCCAATTGCTTTTTCTGCACTAGTCTGAAAGGCATGTCAGAGTGTTCCCTGATTATGGAAACCTGCTCACATCAGGACACTGGATGTTTTACTGATCATATCTGCACTGTGTGAGGGTCCAAGCCCTAAGAAACAGAACCCCAGAAGTCTAGCCACAGGTCACTGAAGGCTGACTTTCCAGTTTTCCATCAAGGAAACTTTAAACACTCACCCAAGTGCGAACATACATATATGGAGAACATCTTCGCCGGTGAAGTCCAAGTAAAATGTTGCTCCTTTAAAAGGAAAAAATTCATGACATCTTTCTTCCCCCCCTTACCCAAGCAGTCAGTGCTACATCTCCAGCACTAGTCCCTCCCAAAACCAAACCAAGATTCCTGTTTCTGTAGTCAGCCCCTTTGTATTCTTAATGACCTTAAAATAGCAAAAAGTGGCCCAATTTCTGCTTTTAACACAGTCTGTTAACAAACATTGAGAGTTGCACAATGGAAATACTTGCACTGGTGTAACTAACACAGAGCAAGTAAATCTGTGCAACAACCAGTGCAAATCTTTCCACACCGGGGCATGGTTTTGTGAAGGAAACACTGCTGGAACTATTGCACGTTACCGTACTAACAAAACCTGAGCCACATTCTCTCCACATAAACAAGAGGAACCATTTCTGACGTCTGAGTGACAAACCCCATCAGATCTCTTTTAACTACAGCAGGTTACAAACTCTTGACCCCAAACAATACGCGGCTCACACCAGTAAAGGGACCGGTGTCCTCAGTCCTGGACGTCAACAGGACACATGTCCTGGCTCCTGCTCTTTACATTTCTAACTGAAGTAAATAAGTTGATCAATCTGGGAGCAGCATACGGCTTGGAACGTGACAGGAAACAAACATCAGCCAAAGAGAAGGCCACAGGCTCTGTGACACTGAGGCACAGCAGTAAGAGGAAATGTGTAATTTCCGGGGGGAAGCTATTGCCCTTAGGTACCTGGAAGAGCTTTACTGCTTACACAGGTAGCATCCACCACTGTGAGCAGATGCACTGCTGAGTGCTGGGGCTTTGGGCTGGCTGGTTGTCTTCCCCAGTTTCGCTCAGATGTCTAAGTGAGAACAAAACCTTAAAAGGCTGCTGCCAGGTTTGAACCCTGAGGGGTCTAAAACCTCATCATTGTTTGGACAAAGCTTTTCCTGGGCAGCAATGACTGAAACTGTTCAGGCAGAACAGGGCCTACAAAGCTGTGAGCAGCTGTGTTCTAGGTACAATGCAGGAAAGATTATTGGGAATCTGCATCACACACATTTTAACAAAATCTGGGTACAATTACACGTGGAGAAATTTCAGCTGTGTATTGAAGGTGCACATCTAACACATCACCCTCTTCTACTCATAACCTTTTGCTCTTCCTTTCAAAGAGGCCACCCAGTGTTTGTGCTGTTACCTGCTGTGATCGCTGCCGTTGTGGACAGGATGTAGCCGACACTGGCAATCTGAGAGGAGTCATAGAGCTGTGAGGCTTGTGCCAAAAACCTGCAGTACAGTGACAAAGAACAGGGCTTGATTTGAGAAGGACACTTGACCTACACAGCAGTCAACATGGACCTAAGGGCAGGTTTCCTGTTTGGAAACACCTTTCAGAAGCGATGCATTAATTTGAGAAACTTTATGCCCTTTCTCAGTAAATTCCAAGGGATGCTGCTGCAGGTTTATAGAATGATAGAAGAGTAAACCTGGCAGCTAAAGGCTGTGAAATTCACTAAGCTGCACTAAAGGCAGTGAAATTACTGCCACTGGCCTTAGGGCCAGAATGCCACTCACATGTGGAATAGCTTTCTATCCCTGCTGCTACTAGCTTTATTACAAGTACAGAGGGACAAAAACCCCAAAAAACACCTAGACATTATCAACACCACTTTGACTTTAGCCACTGCACATATCCTGCATTCCATCTGCCACCATTTCAGTCTTAACGCTGTTTTGCATAATACTTAAATAATGTATAAGTTTGGCCTTCAAACTACTTGGCAGTGTCACTATGTGGAAAACCAAAGAACACCATTCTCCCAGGCTCCTGTGACGTGGATTTGAGCATAGGTAACATAAGACAATGGATAATTCTCCTAACGTTTAATCAGCATTCTTGGAACAGATAACAAACAGCCCACTCGTCACTGGTCCACTGAAAGCAGCACAATTACAGACAAAAAGAAAGTGAATGTCTTACGTTGCTTGGAAGATGGCTGTTGCAATCATGCACACTAACATGATGTAGAAGATGGGGTAGTCGAGTTGCAGGTTTCCTTGTATGGAGACGAGGATCATGCCCGCCACAGCCTTCACTGTCACTGCAGTCATGGAACCTGTGAGGGTTTGCCAGGATGGGTGAAGTGGCAGCACCCGCTCAGCAGGGCTGGAGCTGCAGTCGTGCTTACCTGCAGGCAGTCACCAACACAACAGACCTGCGAGGGCCTGAACCCCTCTTTGGCCAGGTCAGACAAGGGACACAAACTGCCTCGTTTATCCCCAGCTCTGCCCAGCAACTTCACTACAGAGACCTCCAGTAAATCACCCAACCTTTCCATAGCACCTTCCCTTGTCTACAGAGCGTTAACAGTGTTGGGCAACTATTGTGATGGAAGAATCCAAGTTTTCATTTCTGATGCCATATTGGCTCACTTAATAAAGCTAAGGAAGTTTTCAAAACAAGAATCAGAAAGAGCCTACTTCCTTTCCATTTCTGAAAGCACAAGCCGGGGCCATTCCAAGTTAGGATAGTTGCTGTGGCTGCAATTCACAGAGCCTGTGAGGCATCAGCTACTGAAATCCAGCCCCAGGTAGTTCAAAGAAAAACAAAGAAAACAGAAAAGACATAGCAGTAACCGAGGCAATATAAATAGCAAACACTGAGGCCCGTGACACATTCAAGAGCCTGTCACACTGTGTCACTGCCTTGCTGTTATTCACCTTTCTGAGCACAGTTTCTAACGGAACAAAAGTAGGTAAAATACGGCACCATGTGCACACACAGGTTAAAATGAACACCATCAGTACGTAACTGGTTTCTGTATTTGGCAGATTATTCATCCTTATGGGAAATACATCTTACTTGTTCAAAGGTCATCTGCACAGATCCTGAACACCACTGCAAGGCGTTAGCTTCATGTAATTTGTAGTAACCTTTCTGGACTGCATTGGTGCATTTTATGGCATTAATGAGGTCAGTGTAATTCCCTATATGCCACAGATGCTTAGTTTACTGCAGTTGAGTGTTATAAGCCAGAATTGGAAGATCTTACAAGTCCGTATCAACTTACCCAGCAAAGCTACCAGCAGGAGAATAACTATAATGTAGTTTGCATTTTTCTCCTTGTAAAAATACAGTAGCAGGCAGAACACAATGATCTCCACAAGCTGCAAAAGATAGAAATGAGAATATTAAAACATGCAGGGTGTATGGGGTTGGCAGTAAATGGGATTCTGAGCCAGTCAAACATCAGAATTACACAGTAGAGCAAATCTAAGGAAAATGAGGATCCCACACAATTCTAGATCAAATTTAGCATGATCTCAGCTTCTAATGAGGTGACATTGAATAGCTTCTCACAGAACAGGAAACATGGAACACTTTTGATGTTAGAGTTGTGGTAAAGCAGCAGATCAAATAGTCCTGATTGAATATTCACATGACAGATCTCAGCCTACTTTCTGTAATGAGATTCTTTCAGTGAGCCCTGGAGCACACATCTTATTTAATGGCCAAACTTATCTCCATTAAGAAATGATACATTCCATAAGATTTCCAATGAGAGATTGATGGCTCAGTCTAGAAAGTCAGATGCAAACCCAGCATCTGGACACCTCTGGAGCAGCTCCTCCCAGCTGAAGCTGACAGCTTCAGGAGAGAGCAAGAGACTTGAAAACAAATAAAGATATTCAAGTCCTAGAATCATAGAATAGTTAGGGTTGGAAAGGACCTCAAGATCATCCAGTTCAATTCAGAGCAAGAATGGGAGAGTTCCAAACCATGTATGCATGTGTCCACATGCAACATGTACCGACACCAGGGAACGCTGACACAGGTTCATTAGCAAGTGCAAGGAATATTGGCAGTAACCATAGAGAAAAATAATGCTCAAAACGAAGCTCCCCATCAGGCATAGAGCACAAAACTGGCCCACTTTTTATGGGCCATCTTACCATATACAACAGAAATGGCCAGCTCACTAAATGCCTAGTGATATTTTCTCCTGTCATCTTCTCATGACTATTAGGTCCAAAGGTTATCAGCAGGTAAGTTCCAACAATTGCCAAGCCACAGCCTACGAAGGACAAAACATAGCGCCCTTTGGCGACCAAAGGACAAAAAAGAGAAAGAAAGAGAGGACACAGTTAGTGGGTTAGTGTGGATGCATGGGAGTAATAGCACACATGCACAGTGACTAGTAATGCCATCATGCACGTTCCTGGATGGTTCCAGGTACTTCTGAAATCTGACAGATTCAGAGGATTTGGCACAAGTCAGATAAATAACCCCAAAGAAACAAAACCCATCCCTTTTTAACAAACAGTGGCTCAGGTGAGGCAAATCTTCAACGAGGTACTAGAGCTAAAGGAGATGTTGCCACCCCTCCAATTATGATCCCTGAAAGGCCATTCTGTGAGTTGAATGGCTTGTAAACAGGAAGGAGAAATGAAAAGGAACTGTGGAACTTACTCAAGAAATCCTTGGGCTTCCATTTCTCTTTAATAAATATAATCCCTATGATTGCACTTGCTATAAAACAGAGGAGAGGGAAACAGTGAGTTATGCATCAGTCCATAACTCATGCATCAACAGTCTCACACTGAACACACTCTAAGACTTGTACGGCTGTTGCCTTCCCCCCCCCTTACCTATAACAGACACTGCACTGAGTGGCACAATCAGTGAAAGAGGAGCAAAGGCGTAAGAGGAAAACACTCCCAGTTCTCCCAGCACCAGCAGGAACAGTCCACACCACCACGTCTTGGTTCTGAAGTAGGCTCGGGGGTCTTTGGAGCCTGCCAGCCGGATGTGGCTGTATTTCTAGAGGACAAAAGAAAGGCAGAGAGGCTTCGGTGCGCTTGCTGCCTTTTAATGCCAGATGAGTATTTGCTTCATGACACTCACCTGGAGGTTGAGTGCAATACTGATGACAAGATGCCCAAAAATAGCCAGTAATGCACCAATCAGGTTCTCCTGTTAAAACACACAGATACGAAGTTTAGCCAAGGAAGTTGGAGCTTTTTGCACACCTGCAAGAGAAGAAACTTCTTAAACAGTTCCTAGATCATCTGTCAATAAACTGTCTGTTTACCTGTCACCCTTCCTACGTGATCCAGGGCAATTCAGGAAGTTCCCTGTGGCTGTGTTCCAAACCTGTGAACACCCTGTCCTAGCTACAAGAGACAAGACACTTGCTACAAGAGACTTCATTAGCGTGCATGTATTTGCATTCTGTGCAGCTTCTCAGAGGGGAAGAAGATAAAGGTAAACACAGTGACCCGTTCACTCCTTATTCCCTCTGAACTAACTCTTTCCATGCGGATGACTGCTGCCCTGTAATGCAGCAGAGTACGGAGCAGGAACCTCTGCATTCTGCAGGTCACATTTTAAGAACTGTTCTGCTCTTCTCCGCTTACAGCATCTGCTGGTTCAGGTAATTCAACCTAGTTCATGAGGCCGCCCAATTACCGCAGATTTTACGCTGGCTTTTATATGAACCACCTATTTCAAAGTAATAAGCAACTGGTAGTAGCTCCCAACCCCTCCTACATGAGCATTCCCAGCTCAGCACTCATTCTCACGCTCTTAAGACAGAATCTGAAATAAAACAAGATGTAAAGCAGGCTGAGTCACAAAGGAAATGTACATTAGGAGGGCACAGGAGAGCCTGAGGCTAAGCCAGGCCATTTAGCATTTATGTTCCTCCAACAACTGTCTAAATCTCATTAGATGTCATTAGAACTTTTCATTTCAGTGCTGGTCTCCAAGATACAGTCTAGTACTTTGATTGATTTGGGATAACTGAGCTCACATCCGTATTACTCCCTTAGCAGCAAATGTACTACTCTCAATTTTCTCACACATAGTAAGACAGGGACTTTTTTAAGTTCTTATCAGTGGAACAAAAATCTCTTTATCAGGGTATATGAAAATAAGATTCATCCAAGCTGCTCTATTTAAAACCACCAGCGAGATCTTCCCACAACAGTAAAGTTGGCAGGAAAATGTCCCTGTGTGATCACAGGAGCAGCCAGAGCAGCTCAGCACAGTTCACTGGCCCAGCAATTGCCCTTTGGTTTAGAAGACACAGAGTTTCTTTCTTCCTCTCACTGCTGTAATGCACTGGGGCCTCCAGGCAAGGCTAAAGCCAGACTCAGCGCACTTGCTGCAAACCAATAACCAAAATACAGGGGCACCGTCAGTTACTTGGGGCCTTCTAGGGACAGACGAGGGGAGGAACCTGACCTTGTATGAAAAGGTGTCGGTGTGTGGCTGCACAGAAACTGCTGCCGTGGCCAATGGGAGTTGCTGAAGTTGCAGATTTGGACTGTTGCCTCCTTCCATTGTGACTGATTGGAGTGTTTACTTGTCAGCCTCCTGGATGCTGGAGCTTCTCATTAAAGAAGAGACTTGGACCCTGCTGGAACCACTTCCTCTGTAACTCGGTACCACTTCTTCCCATCCATCTTGTTTGCTCTGCAGCAATTAGGTGAGCCCCACAAAACTCTGTATCGCCTGCCTGGGCTACGCCGATACAGCAGGCACTGTAGGCAGGAGTGCAGAGGAGCCAATATTGCCAGCCAGTCAGTGGGGCAGCAAGGTTATACTCCTCCGAGGTAACACTAATTAAAACCCAGAAACAAACAAACAAAAGGCAACAAAGACTTACATTAACTCAACGGTCCAAAACATGCATTAAATCCTACTGAAAGAAAGGCTACAGAGAACTCCCTTCTTGCTGTCTCAAACACAGAAGCTCACACCCTGGCATAGCCCCAGGGGTGACATACTCAGCTGGCATTTAACATCAGGCCTTGCCATTTGGAAAGCTCTTATCGAAGTCTCTCAAGTCCTCCAAATGCTGCTTTTCATTTCTCTGCTGTCTCTGTTGTTTGTTCAGGACACAGCACTACATTAGTCACCCTATCCCCACGTGCTGGGGATGACAGTGCTGCTCTTCATGCTGAGGTCATTTCAGTGTAATCGCTGCCAGCAGAGTTTGGAGGCTGAATTCCTCAGAGCCAGGCTCATTACAGGTGTCTGGAGAGCACCACAAAGAGTGAGCCCGTCTGATCCCTATGCGCTATGACAGCTCCTTCACCCCAAGGAGCATCAGCACTGTGCCCCTTGTACCGGGGGGGCTGCTCGCGTGTAGGCATTGCAGGGGCACAATCCTCCCGAGTGGAACATCCTCCTCCGTCCAAACGCTACCTGGAAGCGCACGGGTGGAGCGATCCCTTATACTCAGGACCTGGACAACCGGCCAGCGCTCAGGTAGCAGAACCCGCCCCACGCCCAGGCTACAACCCGCAGGCCCTGGGGATGACTTTAGCTCACGGGCTGTCCCCGTGTGCCCAGCGTGAGGGATAGGGCTGCCGTGACGGAAACACCCCGAGTGAGGCACAAAGCCGCCATCACCCCATGGCAGGGTCCTGCCCGGGCAGGGCAGAGCCCGGCTGAGGGAGGCTCCCCCNGGAAACACCCCGAGTGAGGCACAAAGCCGCCATCACCCCATGGCAGGGTCCTGCCCGGGCAGGGCAGAGCCCGGCTGAGGGAGGCCCCCCCGGTCAGGCCGCTCTGCCCAGCCGACACCCGCGGCCTGTTCCCGGCCGGAACCCCCGCAGCGCCTGGGGGACAGCGGCGACCTCCGCGGCCCCCGCACTCACCTCGGCCCCGGCCCCGGCCCCAGCCCCGCCGCTCTGCCCCCATGGCCCGGCCCTTCGGCACCCACCTCGGCTCCCGGCCCGGCGCCGCCGCAGGTGCCCGCCCGCCCGCTCCGATTCGCCGCCAGCCCTGTCACTTCACGGCCGGGCCCCGGCTACCGGCGGGGATTGGCTGCCGGGGGAGGGCGGGGCCTAGCTCAGCCTATGGGCTGAGGCCGCTTGCGGCGCAGGGCTCTGAGGGGACGGGCGGGAAGTGCCGGGTTCCGGTACTCCGGGACGGCACCGGCCCCATCACGGCCTTGCCGCGGGCAGGCGCCTCCCGGAGCCCCGGCCCACAGGGGAGCGGGGAAAGGCGAGCCCCGACCCGGGGCTCCCGCTCCCGGTCTCCCCGCTCCACCCTCGCTGTGCCTCTGGGACGGTGGCGGCTCCGAGAGCCCCCCCCTCAGCCGCCAGAGCCACCTTAAGGCGCACGCACAGCTGCGCACGCGCACCACGGCTCTGAGAGTTCAGCTGTGATTGGATGCCTGCTGGAGCGCCCAATGTAACGGGGCCAGTGATTGGAGGAGAGCTGGGTCGGCCGTTGCCTCGGCAACCAGGCGCACGCCTTGCCTCAGGCTCCGGTACCGCCGAGGGCCGCTGCGCACCGGGGATCGGCGGCACCCGGCCCTGCCCCCGATCGCTGCAGCCGGGAGGGGCCCCCGTGAAGCGAACGGATGAGGTGCCCTGGTCGGTGAACGGGGACGGTTTAACGGCACCGAGCCCCCTTGGAGCCCCGTGACGAGCAGCGCCGTGCACGCTGCGTTTGTTGCCTCTGCTTCTCGAATGAAACGGGAATTAAATGCAGAATTAATTAAACGCCGAATTCTTGGCTAGAGCACTGCATGAATGCCAGCTTTGCCTTTAGCTTGCATGTGCCGTTGAAACCGAAAGCTGGGGTTGCGGTTACGTGTGTCCTCCATCTCCAGGTTTTAGGGGTCAGTCCTTGTCAACACTACAGGAAAGTAATCCCAAACTCGGGGGGAACAGACAGGATTTCAGACTCAGCCAAGGAGGTTTCAGTATAAACTCCTCCAGAATAAGTGAGTAACAAAACTGTTTGCAGGTTATGGCTTTGTGTTGGTGTCGGTTTTCTTTTGGTTTGGGTTTTTGGTTTGTTTGGGTTTGGTTTTGTTTTCTTTTTTGATTTTTGTTTTGATTGTTTTGCAGCAGGGTGAGAAATGTGCTAATGCAATGGCATTATTGCATTAAATCCTGAAATTACTCACGTAATGCCTTCACCTGAAGCACCTCCTACCATCTCCCACCCAGCGTTCACCCTAGTCCTGTTTCCAGTGTTTTTGAGCTCTCCAGGACACACACACATGGAATCATGGAATGGTTCGGGTTGGAAAGGACCTTGAGATCATCCAGTTCCAACCCCCCTGCCACAAGCAGGGACACCTCACACTAAACCAGGGCACCCAAGGCTCTGTCCAACCTGGCCTTGAACACTGCCAGGCACTGATGGAGCACTCACAACCTCCCTGGCCAACCCATTCCAGTGCCTCAGCACCCTCACAGCAAAGAATTTCTTCCTTAGATCCAATCTAAACCTCCCCTGTTTCAGTTTGAACCCGTTCCCCCTTGTCCTGTCACTGCAGTCCCTAATGAAGAGCCCCTCCCCAGTATCCCTATAGGCCCCCTTCAGACACTGGAAGCTGCTCTGAGGTCTCCACGCAGCTTCTCCTCTCCAGGCTGAACAGCCCCAACCTTCCCAGCCTGGCTCCATACAGGAGCTGCTCCAGCCCCTGCTCATCCTCGTGGCCTCCTCTGGACTTGTTCCCACAGCTCCATGGCCTTTGGATGTTGTACATGGTGCGTTTCTTCTGAAATCCAGGGAAACCGGAGGAGTGAACAGTGGTGCAGTGGGAGCAGGAGGCTCCTCCAGCTTCCTGCCCTCCGCTATGGCTCACCCTGCCGTAGGAATGACACCGGTACAGCTTGTATGTGGCCAGCAGAGGGAAGCAGAAAGACGTTTTAAACCCACCCCCTTCTCCCGGGTTTCTTTTCAAGAGCAGCCAAGCTCGCAGGTGCCAAGGGCCTCCTGGGCTTTCTGGATCCAGCTTTCAAGCTGCTTCCTCTGCTGGTGGGCAGAGGATGCCCATGGCCCCTGCTGACGGTCTCCTGCTGTCTGGTGGCAATGGGGCAACCCCAGAACTCTGAAAATGAAGTATATTAAGAATTCGTGAGCCTTTGTGTGCCGGGTATGTAAAGCAGGTGAATCAAGGAAGTATTTGGCATCTTCCCTCTTTCTTCTTCTGCCTTTGGCATCTTATTTTTCTTCTCCTTCCTTTGATCTCTTTCTCCTTGCTTGTCTCTCCCATCTCAGTGATATCAGGAGTGCATTATCTCAGATTGAATAATAGCAATCAAGGACGCAAAGGACAAAAGATGAGGGGAAAATGATCAAGGTGGAGAAGTTGCTTAAATACCGTCTGTAGGCGCCATCAGTCTGTCTGGTCAGCTTCCAGGAGCTCCAGATGACCTGATGCTAAGTTCTGACTAAAAGAGAAGAGGCAAAGTCTTAAGGGAGCTTCACAAAGCACTCCCTTCCCTTTGAGAGTTTCCTGCTTGAAGGGCAGAGCGGGCAGGAAGCCAAACCACAAGCTACACAAGGGCTTGGCTGATTCTTTCTTAAGCTTTATCCCTAGAGAAAAGTTACTGCACCAGGCAGGGGAGGGAAAGCTTTAGATCCATAAAGACCAGCCTGTCTGGGGGCTGCTGACTTCGTTTTCTCTGCCAAAAGCTCTTGACTGTGTAGTCCTCTTCAGCACAAGCCATTTTGGAGCACATTCCTTTGGCAGGGTAGTCAGGGATAAATTGCCAGTATGTAAAGTTTACCCACTTGTAATTTAGGCCACGTAAAGAGCTTATTTGCTTCTTACTGCCTGACCTGGAACACCTCACAGGTGAGCTGACCCACTTCTACAACTGCCGGTTTCCCTATGTCCTCACACATCCCTACGTGTAGCAGGGGGCTGGAGTTTGCCAGGTCCTTCTGATGGACTCACCTTGGAGCACGGAGCCCCTTCACGCTCCCACAATCCGCAGGGCACAGTGGTGTGCGCTCACTGGAGCAGGAGGTTCATTCCCAAGGGTGTGTAGATGTCTAATCTCCAATTACTTTCAACACCACTGAGGTGATGACGGGCATGCCAAACCCAGAGCTGGATGCACTGGATGGGAGAAGGGCTCTGTAGCTGTTTCCCTGACACGTGCTTATCCTGGAAGGCGCTAATCAGGAACGTGCTGCTGGAGTAGTAACTGCCCTGGATGGGGCAGGGCTGAGCATGGGACTCCATCCAAGCCGCAGCAGGCTGGTCAGCAGGAGCAGCCAAGCCTGGGCAGCACCAGGGAATGCAGCTTGCAGATGCAGTTTTTTATCAGCTGCTTTGGAAACCTGCTGCAATTTTAATAGCCAGTTCTAGCAAATTGGAGCAATCTTGCTTTCCTCAGCACAACCCTCTCGTCCATGGAAAGCAGGGTGGAGAGCCTCAAGCACGTGGCAGGGCTTCCACATGGCAGGGCCACGAGGAGACGCAAGCCAAGGCAGTGCAGTGGCTGTTCTGAGTTCTGGGCCTTGGTAAAAACCAGCTCGCTCAGGATCCCTGCCTGCTGCATGTGGACAAGCCCTCAGATCCCATCTTGAGAAATCTCCTCCTCCAACTTTGGCATCCTGGGAGTATCACACAGGGGCTCGGGTGAAACACGGCGTAAGTCAGAGCAGCTCTGCTGATATCGCCAGGGTTGCATCACGTACCTCAAATTTTGCTTTGTCCTGAAGCATTTTCCTGCAAAGAAAAACGTGGAAAAGGTTACTTGTGACCATTCTTATGGCAAAGGCCAAATCTGCAAGTATGAGGTGTACAGATAACAAAAACTGGAGACCTGGGACCTGATTCCCAGTTTTAATGGAAGGGGCACACATTCGGGTTTTATTACTGTTAGCACTGTAGTAGCACTTGTCCATGCACGTAGCAAGCAACAGCTCAGCTGCAGTAGAAAAGCAGAGTGGTGGAGTGATTTGCCCATGATCTCACTGTAAACCAACAGCAGGCTCTCCAGCAGACAGCACTGTCTGCCCGTCCCATCCAGTCTTCTCCTTAGTCTGCTCTTTTGCAAGACCAAGCAGAGCAAGAGCCTCCATTCACCTCCCAGCCGTTTCTGGTCCTTTCTTAAGCGGCAGCAGGTCACTTGGGTGCTGCTGCTGAACACCAGCAGCACAGGTCCTGCTGCATGGTGGTTTTTAATCAACTCATCCTACACAGGCCTCTATTTCCCCACTTTTAACCTTCCATCTTTCCTGCTCCTTGATCCTGCAGAAACTCCTACAAATCCATTCATCCTCGTGCTTTGCATGAGTGGTTTAATGCCCAAACTACTTTATTTTCTCCTCTTGACTGTGCATTGCCTCGTTGAATCCCATCCATCCTGTTCTCTTTCCCTCACTAGTATGCACATGCTGTCTCGGGGGGGACATTTGATCACTCTCAGGACCCAACTCTGAAGTCCTCAGAACAGGAACCAAGTTGCTTCCAGGCACTTCCAAAGTATTTTCCATTGGTAACTGGCAGACGGGACAATTACCAAAGTACACGTAATGACAGAATGCTCTTAGAGATCAGAACTTCAGCTCTTTCCATCCTACCTACTGCAATAATCGTGTTAGCACAAAGCTGTTTCTTTCATCTTGTCCGGTGTCCCAGACCTCCCAGGTCCCACTGTCTCTTTTGCTGGGGTTGGCAGAAGCAGGGCATGCTACGGAGGGCGCTCAGCACTCCATGGGACAGCATCAGAAGCTGGAGTCTCATGCGTGACACAGGCAGGGTTTGATTTCTTTGGCTCTATAAATGGAACCCTGCCTAGGCCTCTCTTTTGAAAAGCCCATTCCTGGGAGCACGGCTGGGGAAGGTGCGGTGACTGCAGAGCTGCAGCCTGCCCACAGCCTCAGTTACCGGGTCCAGCGCCGCTCTCAAGGGGCCGAGTTTGGATTTGCCGTGGCTCCCAGTGTATAAAAATTGCTGGGAAATTTTAGCTTCCTCATACTCAGCAATATTCAGTTTCCCACGATTTTTCACGCAGTTTCCCATGATTTTTCACGCAGTTTTCCACGATTTTTCACAGTTTCCCATGATTCTTCACAGTTTCCCACGATTTTTCACGCCGTTTTCCATGATTTGTCACAGTTTTCCATGCACCAGGAGGCCTGCATGAAAAGATTAGAATTTGAAACAATGAAGGCGTCCACTTCAATGCACAATCACAATCAAAGTGTAAAATTTGGGGGTGCAAGCAGTGACCTAGGAAACGACGCAGGAAATGCAAGATCCCATCCTCTCTGCCGCTGGTGCCTCTCCAGCTGGAACGTCACCGTTAGTCCTGGCCACCCTCATTCTAACCAAGAACTGCAGCACAGATCGTTTAGAGACGAGAGATGCCCGCTAGAGCCCCAGTAAAGACTGAAAGCACTGAAGGTGTTTATTTAGAGGGAAGAAAAATAAGATGGCTCGGAATGCGTGTGAGAAGTAGTTAAAATGAAACGGTGAGCTTTTCCTGTGTCACATAGGACAGGAGGACACCAGCAAAACCTTAAACCCCAATAAATTTCAACTGGAAAGAAGGAAGGAATGGCACAAACTACAAATGATGCTCCTGCCCATTTGTCACCTGGGGTGGTAGTTTACCATGAAAGCTGTTTGGAGCAACAGATACACAGCTTAAACACCATGAGTTACCGCAGCAGGAGGTCGTTGATGCAGCCTGGGCAGCAAGTGGGGTAGTTCTCTTGCTAGAATGAAAGCCCATGTCCAGGATTCAATGGTGTCACTCATCAGGCTGCAGAGATCAACAGCACCTCATTGTCCAGGGAAGGAACCGGATACTTCCCTTCCCTGGTAAGAGGAAGCATTTTATTTCACACTGATTTCCAAAGCTGCTAAACTCACCTTGTGCCTTTGTGTTGACTCCAGCGGATCTGGTCTTGAACTGATGCTCGACTGTGTCTGCAGTGCGTGTTTAGTGTTGCGCTGTTTCTAACGTCCAGGAAGGAACAAGGTTCCCCACTGTCAGTTACAGGTGAGGGGGAAGTCCAACAGCTGTAACTCCCTTTGCTCGTACCCAGAGGTGCCCCTTCTCCATTCTGCATTAACCTTTTCAAGCAAATCTTGAGCACACACCAGGCAGGAACTCCTCAATACCAAGGGAGGAAGAACAGACCCCTGACCCTGGGACAGCAGCAACCCTTGTCCCTGCCACATCACTGGCTTCGATACTGAAAGACCCCAGAGCATCCCAGGAGTTTTCACCCCAGAACCCCAGCCTGTGGTGGTTGGTTACAGGAAACTTCTGCCAAGAAGCTCAAGGCAGGTGAGCGTTACACCTTGAAGAGGTACTGGCTTTGGAGGTTCAACCTCAGAGCCGGGAGTCAGGTCTGGGTACGTACAAGTGATGTAATGGACTGTGCCCTTCCACTCACCGTGGAGCTGTGCCAGTTTGTATCAGCTGAGGCCCCTACCTTCCGCTTCAGCTCCTGAACCAGCTGCTGATTCACCCTTGTGTAAGTCACTTCACTCTTCAGTGCCTGCTGCTCCCCACCCATGCCACCATGACCAAGCTCCTCTGGGTGGTGTAAGCTGTAGTCCACAGGAATTCACAGTGTTTTGAGATACGGAAGATGTTAAACCCCAAAGTGTTATTAACAATTATCAGATAGTTTATAATAACATATGCACTGCTAATGGACTTCTCTGTCTCCTCAATGGTGTCTTGCTGTAGCTGTGATTACCTTTGGATTGTTTTGTTCCTCTTTAGAGAGAGCGTTTGTCTCTCTGTGCACAGCATGTCTGCATTGCAGCCATCTCCTGGTGAGCTGTCCCCTTCTAAGCTGCCTTGAGTGCAGGATGGCCACATCCGCCGTGTGCTGAGGCACAGCACGGTGACTCTTTAGACTATTTGATGACTTTGCAGCACTGTTTAAGACAACGAAGACAACACAATTTAATAAACTTAATAAGCCGCCACTCATCAGCTGAGACATCTTAACTGGCTGCGTGCATGTTCTTGAAGCAACTCAGGCTTTTATAGTCATTCGATCTAGTTTAAACATCAGCAACGGTGTTTTAAACAAACACGTCTTACCTCACAAGCTGGGTGTGCAAAGCGCACACGTACAGGGCTCCAGCCTCAGCTGACGTGGGGTAATCCTGCTCGCTCACACAACCCATATGCTATGGCTGAACTTTGGGAGGCTGCCTCACCCTGGCCGAGTACCTGTGCCAGCACGTTCCCAGTTGATTAAACTGGCTTGCAGGCCGTAATTATTTTCTAGATCACATTATAATGGCTTCGCATCATATTAATTTTAACATTGTAAGAATTTGCTTCTGGGAACGGCCTTCCTGAATTAATCACTGACTCATGATTTACTGTAGGAGATAATATCTAACCTACAAGAAGCAGAACAGGAAACTATCTATTTAAAAGATGGCAGTGTCTGATAATTCATGGCTATAGACAAGGAGACATCTGAGAAGAAAAAGGTGGACAGATCCTGCAGTCTTCGCGAGGCCACTGCGCTCAGGCTGTAAGGGACTTCTGTCCAGTAAGTGGAGGATCTGCTTTTGAGGCAGTGACAGCTGAAAATGGACAAATATTGGAGGAAAAAGGAGTGAAACCCAGGACCAGAGCCCCCCGAGCTGTCAAAGCCGTCTTCAGCCCTGGGACCAAACCCGATCTTGAAATACAGCTAGCTGAACATCGTGCCTTCTGCAGGCGCTGCACCTGCTTATGGAGGAAACATAAGAAAGAAAGAGGAGAAGAGCAGTCCTTTCTGTGCTGAATCTTTCATGCCCGTGTCTTCTTGCTTCCTTCCCGCTCTTGTGCTTGAGCTGGACTCCTCCACCTACATCACTGCATTAGCCTTGGCCAGTAGAGGTTTTCTCTTGCTACGGCTTGGTTAGAAGAAGTCCTTTCCAGCCAGCAATACAAGGTTCTAAATCTCAGAGCACATTCTGGAGGCCAGGCTTCCTCCTGGGGCCGGACAAGCCTCTCCCTTCATCCCGTGATCCACGATCCCGTGAGCAGGATGCTCCTCGGGAGCTGTGGATGAAGCCAACGCCAGGGCCGAGAGTGCAGGAGGCAGCTCCAGGAGAGCGTGATCTGCTCCCCAGGGGCCTCTGGAGCCTCTGTCTGGGTTATAAGGAGCTCGGGGACCGCGAGCAGCGGAAGGACAGAGCTGAACCCTGAGCTTGGTGCGAGCTGCAGGAGGGCACAGAGCCTCCAGCTGTTACCTGCAGGCTTGGACAAACCCAGGCACAGGTTCCTCAAGTCACCCTTAGCTCAAAGCCCTTCCTGCAGCCGCTCGCATCTCCCTGACCCTGGAGTGCTTTCACGGGTGCCCCCAGTGTCTTGGCAGCATCACCTCCACGCCTGTGCTCGGTGTCCTGAGCAGAACAGGTCACTTGGAGCTGGCATCGGAGCTGAGACAGCGGCTGAACACCCAGAGCCACACTCCCTGCAAGAATTCACGTGCTCAGCGTCTGTGTAAGTGCAACCTCTGCATGCTGGGCAGTCACAAAGGGGCTTATCCACACCGGGGAAGCGCTCCCAAGAGTTTGGCCCTAATACAGCCTCCGGCTGTACCATTACAATCACTGGCAATGGAGACAGCTGGATTTTAACTGGGGGTTTTCCTTTGTTGGTAATTCCCCACAGGGGAAGTCAATTCAAAGGCGTTCACAAGCTCTTTTTGTGAAGCAGAGCTCTGGATTTCTGTGAGCAAAGCAGCACCATTCCTGGGCAGCCAGGGCCTGTGTCCAAACCCACAGGAGGATAACATGGGGAAACATTTGGAAACCGGCCTTCTCCATTGAGCCCTGAGCTGGGGAGGAAGCTGCTGCTGGTGACTTTGGTTGGGCCACTCCGGGGTGCAGGGCCCCATCTCACACAAGTTCAGGTCACTCACAGCTTCTTAAGGCCCATTTGATTGAAGCTGGTGTCAGGACACCGGCGAGTCCCCCTTCCAAGAGCTCTGGGCAGGCCCCTTCGAGCCTCTGCTGAGAAACCACCCAGAAACCGTCCCGGCAGCCCAGGGGAGCCACAAGGAATCACTGCAACAGCCCACAATCAACTGTAGATGCCAGAGGCTTCCGGGGAGCCACACTGGTGCCTCAGGTACCAAGACCCACAGCCCTGCAGCTGCAGTAGCGTGCTCCTGGCCCATTGCACGGCGAGGTTTCAGACCTGGAGCGGGAGGACACGTAGCCATGGAGTTCACTGTACAAGCTGGACCATGTGTGAGTTCTCCTCCTGTGTGTTCTTTAGAATTGCCTGTATCTCCATATGTGCCTATGGTCAGGACTAAGTTTGGTGCTGCCCTATCAGTGTCCCTCGAAATGAGCTCTGCCCAGGACAGCACTTCTTAAATCCAGAAGTGCTTTCCCCACGCAGCCCTGTTACACCGGCTCCTTTCCCTTCCATTGCATCCACTGCCTGACGCGCTCTCCTTCCTCAGTGCCACTGTTGCAGCCCTGGTTGTTATTTACATCTTTTCCTGTTTGCCTTGCAGGTCACTACAGCCATTCCCTCATCCAGGTGTCTCCCAAAGGTATGACACCTTGCTTCAAGCCAAAGACCTCCTGCATGACAAGGATGTATGGCTTTACTGCAGAGCCTGCAGCCCATCAGCCACACAAACCTACCAAGGGAGCAAAGAAAGCTCCTCCCAGGTCAGTCCAGCCTGGATGAGATGCCACTTCCATGGGATGTAGGACAATGTGTCAGAGACCAGAGAGCTCCTGCAGTGTCCCACTGCATCCACTGGCCCAATGGGGCCGGTTATTGGCCCAGGTTTACAGGGACAGGCTCAGAGGTGGAAGCGTTGCAGCGCACTGCCCTGGAGGGGAGTGTGGGTTGGTAACTCCCTGGAGCACTGTATCAGAGGCACCTTTATCAGATGATCTCTCAGACATTTACAAACAGTAATTAAACACTGCACCACCCTTATGATGGAGGGACAATTTCTTATCCCCACTACGCAGATCAAGAAGCCAAAGCACACATGACCTGGAAAAGGACATCACATCCCAAGCAGGAGCTTTAAGCTTTTGGCCATGTTTCTTTTTCATCGCCAGTGCCTAAGCTCACCCGCAGGAACCCATTGGGCATGAAGAGTCCAACCTGGGAACCACTGGGCAGGAATGGTGAGGGCAGCTCGTGGCTGCAGAGCATTTCAAGGAACCTGATGGGTGAAACACAGGCATTGCCTCAGCCCCTGCTAAGGCCGGGAATCAGAGCTGGAAAGAGGCTTGAAAAGGCTCAAGCGCTTCCTTCAAGCCAGAGCTGCCCTTCCCTCGTCTTCCATCCCACTGCTTGTTTCAAAGAGATTAAAAGGCACGAAAGGAACCTCCCTTCTCCCAAGCCCTCCCCCCCCGCATCCTCATGAGAAGGCAAACAAATCTGCCCATCAGCAAATTGTGCAAGTAAATTTACTGTCACCGTGCAGTGACGTTGCCGGGCCTAAGATTAGCATCAACAATAAATTCCTGACCATGGAAAAGAATGAGGGCATGAGAAAGCCCACGGCTCTCCTTACCCAAGAGCTGTATCTTTACTACATCTCTCAGCAGCTGTATCTTATCACAGGGGTTTGTTAACCCAGCGGGAAGCTGTAGGCTGGGAGGGAAGCGGTGCCAAGTGGCGTTGGGTAAGGACAGAGGGCTAAGGAAAGGGCAAATTAAATGTGAGGAGAGAAGATGGCCAGCCTGCGTTATCGGAGAACACAAACACACTCCACACCCAGCTGCGCGCCTGGGAGCCTGCTCCCGCTCCGGCTCCACAGTGGGAGGGGACGGGAGGAACTCCGGGATGGGGTCACTTGGCATCGCTGTCTTGGTTTCAGCTCTGGAGCAGCAGAGCAGCCGGGTCTCTGCAGAGGCTGGACCATGGCAAGCCTTTATCTGGCAATGAACAAGTGGGGCGTCTGTGGCATCACAACTGGACCCTTTTCCCCAGATCACTTCCCAGAGATTCCAGCTTAGGAGGGTTGAGCTTCCACCAGGACTTAACAGAAGCCACGGCTTTGGTTTCCAGACATCAACCCCAAGTTCCTCAAATCAGTTCTTCTCCTGACAGGCAGAAGCTCTGCTTGAGTCTCTCTGCTCCAGCCGCCCCACCTGGTAAAGATCCTCCTTCTCCTGGGCAGGACAGCCCTGGGGCTTACAATGGGTCTCCAGAGCAGGACTCGGGTGTTTGAAACACAGGGCAATGGGCAGGTAAAGATAAGACTTGTTCCGAAGCGCTTGTCCTCACTAGAGATGGCAAAACCCAGATGGGACCGAGCAGCCGACAGGAGCAAACTGAAGCACAGGAATCAGCAGAGCAGCCCTGCCAAGGCATGGGAACACCTGACTGCACACACCACGTGTAGCTCAGACACATGGCACACAGGGCCTTCTGTGAGTGCAGGATGTAGGTTGATGTCTAAACCCGTACAGGATCAGAGCATAGCATCTCCCGACACCTTTAGGTGGTTTGGTATCATCCAAAGGGCCACCCAGCAGCAATGTGGCCAGAGCAGCGCTGCAGTCCTGGCTGCCTGCTCTTTGTCCAACTTGCTGGGCCCTATTTTACAATATTACTCTTAAAGGCAAGATTGAAAGACTCATGTTTGCAATGTAAAGGCCATTAAAGCGTCCCTGTCTGTCAGTGCCTTTGCCAAACAGGTTCTGTGAGTTCTGGTGCATGTGTAAAACTACCACAGACTCTGGCCTTTGGTACAGCAGACGTTTCCCCTGCAATGGTTTTCTGTTTGGTTGGAAGAAGAGCCCTTGCAGGGAGGGGCCGGGGCAAGGCATCGCCTTCCTGCAGCAGAGCAGCGCTCCAGAGCCCCTCGCTGTGATGTCCTGGGGTTTATACCCCTCAGGCTGGGCACGGCTGCAGCGGGTCCTGTCCCTCGGTGCCCGTTTGCTGCCTGGCACAAGGGGCATCAGCCTCGCAGCTCCTCAGGCTTGGTTTTCTTGCCCTGTTTCTTGTCTGAGATCCCCCACCCTGGCGGGAGGGCACTGAAGGGCTGCAGAGCAGAGAGCAGCGACGCTGCCCTCACCTCTGGAGCCTGAGCTCGCCCAGCTGCAGGCTTCGCACCGGCCCCAGGCAGCGGGAGCACACGCTGGTGCCATCGGTCTCTCCAGGGCCCTTGGGGCAGCACGAGTGGGGCAATGGGCTCCTCTGGAGCCACATCCAGACCATACCCCAGACTTGCAACACAGGGCACGAGCAGCCGGCTCCCCAGAGCTGTTGTGCTGACAAAGCAAGGACAAGATCCTCAGGGTAAAGGAACAGAGCGAGGGCAGTTCACTTGTGCTGAAGATGCGGCCCACGGTTGGTAAGGATGGTCAGGAGGAAGGGGAAGGGGCAGAAACACCTCCTGCAGGTGCTGGGGAATGCCCTCTTTCCTTTCCAGCAGGCTTTTATGCCAATTCGATTAGCAGCCCATGCAGTGCCCCTGTCTGTGCATGAGAAGGGGGCACCACGAGTGCAGACACAGGCACAGCCATGCAGAGCCTTCCTCTGTTGCTAAAACAGCCCCACAGCTCCTCTCTACCCCAGCCTGAACAGGAGGAGGAAAACTCCACTGGATCAGGCTCCCAGTGGCGAGGTTAGAGGAGACCGGAGCCCTCTGCCCCCAGGAAAGCACAATACGAGCAGAACTACTCTGAGCAACGCCACAGGGAGCAGAGCTGGAGGCAGGGAAGCCACTTCCCAGTTAGCGCCGTGGCTGATACAGAGCAGCAGCTTTGCTGTTGGATCTCTGGTTTATTCAGCAGTTGGTGGAGCCTGGGCTGCTTCCGAGCCTCGGGAGTCACAGTCAAACATCCCAGCCCACGTGGAAGTCTGCACACGCCAAGTGTCAGCACCAAATTCCAGCTCTGCACCAAGGCCACTTCCCGGCGGAAGGCACCAGCACAGTCACACACCTGAAGGCTTGGTCCTCACCTTAGCACTCGGGTGAGGAGCAGCACTGGGGGTCCTGCACCGCCTCCCCCCCCCCCCCCCCCCACCACCCACACCTGCCGCCCCCTCTCT
>NDXB01015733.1:0-18319 GCA_002631895.1 Agapornis roseicollis | reverse complement strand
GGCGGCCCCCCCCCCCCCCCCCCCCCCCCCATCCCTCCTCCATGTTCCCACAAATCAGACAGGGATTTTATAGCAGTTTGGAGGGAACAAGGAGAACAAATCTTGTGCAGGGAGCACATCCCCTCCAGCTTCCAGCCGGGGTCATTAACAGGGCAATAGCATCAATTGTGCAATGCTGGAGCCAAGATTAAAGGCGAGAAGGAGCAGGCGGAGCACCCAGCACACCTGAGAGGGCAGGCACCAACACAGCCCCTGCTCCTCCGGGAATGCCCCGGGGTCAGTGCAGCCGCTCCCGTGCGGGCAGGAGCTGGGTCCTGGTGCCCCGTTGCTCTCAGGGGTGCTGTGTCCCCAGGGTATCTGTGGCGGTGCTGCCACTGCACGGGGTACAACGGCTGCTGCCCACCCAGCGCAGGGGCTGTGACGCCATCCGGGCTGAGCCATCTCCCTCCTGGCACCGGAGCAGAGCGGTGCCGGGGCCATGGATCCTGGGGGCCAGCGGTGCCCGAGCCGGGGCTGTCGCAGCCAGCACTGTGCCCCAGGGAGGGGGTGCAGGCAGCCAGAGGCAGCTCTGGCTGTGGAGCTTCCATCTGATTTCCCAGCCACAAAAGGTCCTGGTGGGCAGCGTGGGCCCTGCTCTCCTGTCCCAGACAGACCTCACCGAGATACCAGATCTCTTCTTACTGCTCCTGAGTCACCCAGAGATGAAGCTCATCCGGTGAGCTCATTGCCCAGGGCTGAGCATTGGTCCCCACTGCTCTAAGCCCAGCAGTACCCTGAGCTCCATGGGTTTACCCGGATGCAGGCCTGACCCTCAGCTGCAGTTACCAGGAGAGGGTTGCTTAGGGTGCAGCAATGGGATGAATTACTGAAAGGAAAATGAAATCTGGGGGAGCAGGAAACAGTGCTTGACCCTGCCAGCACCCGACTGGGGAAGCTCCTGCGTCCCCACACGGCAGCACTGACTGGGGCCACCACTCAGAGCCAGCTCTCAGTAAACCCGGTGCCAATGGGTTACTTTTCAGCCTAACTTCCAAGTGTTGCCTTTTCCTTTCTTTGATTCCTCCGGGGAAGGGCTGGGGATCTTCCCGGCTTCCCTCCCAGTCATTATTAAACCCCATTCACCCCCTATCAGATCAAGCAGGGAGCAAACCCAAAGCACAGCAGGTGCTGGTGGCCTCTCCCTTGATGCGCTGCCATTTCCTGGTCCACCTGCAAGCTCATCAGTGCTCGGATCTCTCCTGCCGCACGGATGCTGGTTCAGTGAACCCAGCCCAAGCCGGAGCTGCCCGAGAGGAGCTGCTGTCTACGGTGGCCACACCGGGAGCCGCCACCACAGCTGCCACAGCTGAGGCCCGGCTCCATCCCCGAGCTGCAATAGTAACCTGAGCACCCCTGTGCTTCGCTGCTGCTCTCTGTGCTCAGGCTCTGGCTGTAGCAGTGTGGGACAAACCCCTCCCCGAGGCCGCCAGTGCTGCTCTTGTTCTCTGGGGGGTAAAGCTCCATCTCTGGGGCCAGTGGGTGAGCAGCAGCTGCCTCACGGAGAGCCTGACTGCAGCAACAGGGGAAGGAGCCTCCTGACCAGCTCAGATGCCTCACTATGGCTCACCCATTTAAGACCATATCCAAAAACCCTCCTAAAGGGGTTGCTCAGCTGTGGATTTAGAGGTGAGGGGGTTGTTGCTTCCCAGTTCAGTGCCACCACATCACAGCACAGAGCAGAAACCACCTTCTCTCCCCCCCACCACGCAGCTGCCTCCAAGCCTGACTTTAGCTCCACTTCCCCTGCAGCAAACAGGCCAAGTCCCACAGGGCTCAGGTTATGGTGACACCAAAGGAGTGGGAAGATCCCATCCAAAGAGCTTTAGGATGTTCTCATCCCACTGTCACCAGAAAGCAAAGGCAGAAGTGGAGCTTTGGAGCTGCCCTCAGCTGCGGGGGCTCAGCTCCTGCTCTGTTCCCCTGCGGAGCGCTGTCAGCAGCCTCACTCCTGCCTATTCCTCCCCATGGCCAAGCCCTGGGCCAGGGCCAGCAACAACGAGTTCATCTCCCAGGCAGCCACCGCTGCTCGCAGAGCTGATTACATCTCGCTTGCTCTGCAAGAAGGGCTCTGGGTTTAGCTTTATGGGAATAACCTGGGGAGTCATTCCCCTTCCATCAGCCGAAGGGAGAACTCGCTGCCAGGGATAGGGACAACACAGGGGGAGTTCTTAGAATCATAGAACCATAGAATAGTTTTGGTTGGAAAGGACCTTAAGAGCATCCAGTTCCAACCGCCCTGCCACAAGCAGGGACACCTCACACTAAACCAGGGCACCCAAGGCTTCATCCAACCTGGCCTTGAACACTGCCAGGGATGGAGCACTCACAACCTCCCTGGCCAACCCATTCCAGTGCCTCAGCACCCTCACAGCAAAGAATTTCTTCCTTAGATCCAATCTAAACCTCCCCTGGTTCAGTTTGAACCCGTTCCCCCTTGTCCTGTCACTGCAGTCCCTAATGAAGAGCCCCTCCCCAGCATCCCTATAGGCCCCCTTCAGACACTGGAAGCTGCTCTGAGGTCTCCACGCAGCTTCTCCTCTCCAGGCTCAACAGCCCCCATGTTCTCAGCCTGGCTCCATATTGGAGCTGCTCCAGCCCCTGAGCATCCTCATGGCCTCCTCTGGACTTGTTCCCACAGCTCCATGTCCTTTTGATGCTGAGGACACCAGAACTGCACACAGTGCTGCAAGCGAGGTCCAGAAAACCATTCTGAAAGCAGCTCTTGCTCCACATGGAGACCCCTGCCCCCCATGGGATGTGCAGCAGCTGTGCCTCAGCTCATGCAAACCAGCACTGTTCTCTCATTCATGTGGGAGATCCCCATGGATCAGCCACTGACAAACTCCACACTTGGGAATCATCTCACATGTACTGCAAACCTCACCTGAACCCCCTGTAGAGCTCTGCAGGTCTCCCAGCAGCACCTGACCAGCGTCTCCAGTGGGCCCTGCACTTCTGTACTGGGTCTGCACAAGAGCCACCCGTGCCCAGGAGGGTCAATTGGACCCAGTGGATCCCCTCACCTCCAAAGTGAGTGTGAGGTTTCCTGCTGACCTCCTGGTCTGGGGCGGGATGGCAAAGCTGGGAACAGACACAGGCTGCCCACGGTGCTATGCAGCCCGCTCAGGCTCTTTCTGAGCCAGGGACATTTAGGCTCTTGGTCTGGAGAAGCAAACATTTGTACCTCTGATGGCAGTCAGATAAGTTCTCCATAACCCCGGGCTTTCAGACTGAGACACAAAGGATCACCCATTAAACTACCCAAACATTCCTCCTCCATCCAACTTCCTTTCGTTGGGAGTCTTTACACTCCAAATAAACAGAACACAAACAAGCATTATCCCAAATCTTTAAAGCCCACAAAGATCCAAGTTTTATATGCTCCAAATAGCACAGACTCACATGGCTTCACTTTTTATTATCTTGTTAAAACGCTGCGTGAGCCTATGGCAGGGGCCCAGCGAGTGGCTTTAGAGGCACAGGTAAAAGCAGATGAGAGGTTCACTTACCCTCTTTTGCATTTTTTGTAGACTTTATAAATGCTTTCTTCGGGAAGTCCGTATTTTTCTGAAATCTGGGAGGGAAAACACAGCGATTCCTTGTGCTTGTGAAGTGAAATCCCCATGATAAAACCCAAAGATAGCACTGAGCCGGGTGGTCAGCAGCAAGAGATCCCCCCCCCCGCTCCAGAAAGACCAAAGCAATGATCGGAACAGGACAACCCCAGCCTGGCTCCTGCAGGGAGCAGAGGGTGCCTGCAGCCTGGCCTTGGGCCTCCTGACAGCTACCGCCAGGCCAGGCACCTCGGGCAATGGCCTTCACCTCCCTTCCCTCACTCCCCAGCCGGTCTGGGGCTGGATGCTGCAGCCCGAGGTGACCACGGGAGGTGTGTGACTGCCTCTGCACGGGCCTGCAGGCTCTGCTGAGGTCTGGCTGCCCCGCAGAGCTCTCCTGGGCACCCCCCGTATGGGCTTTGGGTGCAGGAGCTTTGTAGCTTTCTCACAAGGCCCTGCAGAGGTTTTGCCTGTGTGGTGAGGGATGGGGGAGGGAGAAGATGGCAAAGGCTCCTCTGTGCTGACGCTTTCCAGACTCTATGTTTAAAAGTGTGTAAAACCAACAGAGCTTGAAGTGCAGCCATAAAGCCCCCCAAATCTGGGACGTTCACTGTTTGTTTCCTTCTCCAAAGAGAGGTGGGTTATGGGAGATGCTGCTGATAATCATCACAGAAACATGTCTGTGCTCTCCTCAAACACAACATAGGGAATTCCAGCAGGAGGCCAGAACTGGCTTTGGACTGCACATCTACAGCCCTGAGGATGGAGAGGGTGTTTGACAATGGACAATATGAATGTGCTGTCACAAGTGGAGATTTATATTGCGATCTGAACGAAACTTCTTGCCATAAGGCTTGCTCTTCCCTGCTGCAGCACTAACAACACACAGCCCATGCCAGGGCCTGGGGGCAGAATTCACCTGCTACTCACAATTTCCATTTCCATTCTCAGCAGAAAGCAGACATCAGATAGGAGCAGTCTTACATCCTACATCTTCCTGCCCACCCAGTGCCACTGCCCTTTAACCTGCAGAGCTATTCACGTGGCATTCATGCGCTGCAGTTTTTGATAACACTTACAGCTGTTCTGAGGCCCTGGAGATCCGGTGTCTTCAACATGAGGGCATCAAACACCTCCTCTGACTCCCTCCGCACGTACAACAAGACTGAAAGAGATAAAGCATGCACTGACCCGGGACTCTCAGAGCACACTCACAGCGTGATGAGGCCCCGTGCAATTCAAGATCTGAGGTTACTTGAGTCAAGTGGGGCTCTACATCCAAGAAGTTCCCATCCCAGGGGTTACCTCTCTGAGGATCTTCTTCCTTGGTTTGCTTTGGAGGAACTGGGTCAAACTCTTCTGTGAACGAGGCACCGCTTCGCTTCAGGGGCAGCCTGAGCAAAAGGAACACAAGGCTCTCAGAAGGAGAGAACAGGAGCAGGGAACAAAGCAACCAACTTGTGACTGAACAACCAGCAAAGCTCCAGCAGTCAAATACTGGGGTTGTAATTACAGCAGCAGAGTCTCCAGCAGAGCTGCACCTTCCTGCACAGCACACGCGAGGAGATCAGTGCGTGCAGGCAGCGGCTCTGCAACCACAGCACAGAACAAAAGCCTTTTGCACCTTCTTGGCATTATTGCTCCATTGATATCACCAGGCAGTGGATCAAGCCTTGGGCAAACACTGGTTGTCCCCACTCCAGACACATTACAAGTGTGATTTCTACTCCATTCCAGTTTATTTTAGAGCAGTATCTGCTGCTGCTAACTTGAACCCTTCAGCAATAGTTCTGTGATCTTTTTTCCCCTCTTTCACATGGTCTCAGTAAGACCAGCAGGACAGCTGTGGACCAGACTTGTGTTGGAGTGGCTCACTGGTAGGGACAGGAACCTATCTGTGCTTCTGCATCCCTTGAGTCCATTCTAGGCCAATGCTGAACACATATTTTGACACCCAATGGCACTGGGGAGACACTGTGCTGTGTTATTTTTGCACCTGTAGATAGATACTGCCTGTGGGTACCAAAGCACCACGACACACACAGAGAAACACCAGCTGATGGGGGGAAGCCCAAACTGCTGCATCCTTACCTGTTTGTGGAGTTGGGAACAGCAGGAGGGAGCACCTTGAAAGGAAAGGGGCATTGATCAGTTTACACAGTATCACTGGGTGCCAGTGAAGCTGGGGAAGGCAGCACATGCACATCTCAAACACGATTCCCTCCTCCCAGTCCATCTCCTACACCATTAAACCCAAACATCTGCGCGTGTTTCTTAGACTAAATGAAACCTGTCCAGATTCTCCTAGTGCCTGGGTTTGATGGCCATGTTGCAGGAGGGCACTACAGCATTGTCACAGGTGGCTTTTCCCCCTATTTGACAAACCAGGTCACTTGTTTCCTGAGGGAATCCTGCTGAGCTCTGAAGGACACCAGGTCTAGGTTTCCTTAGGCTCAAGGGGCTAGGGAAGGGCAGAGGACAAGTGGGAGATGTCCCATGCATGCACAGACTGATAGGGTTGCATTTTTCTATAGCTTTATTTTTGCTTCCCCTGCAGTCCTGTGTGGAAGCTGCACATGATCCCTGTAAACCACAGGAATATCTGACTGGAAGGGGCCTGGAAAGGTTATCTTGCCCATCACTGGTGCGTGACTACGCAGGCCACTCCTGACAGCTACATCTTCAAGTTCACCACATTTCCACAGAAGCACTGAGGTTTGGTTTTGTTTTTTTCCATACCACAAGTCCTGTCTGGGTCTGATCAGCTGGGAGCGATGGGGGTGACAGATGAGGGCCACAGCGGGGTTGGTTTTGGAAGGGACTCACCGTGCTGCACCTCTGTGGGTTGGAGAAATGGACGTTGGGGATGAACAGGACTGGTTGGGTTTCAAGGTCAGTCTCTGGCCTCAGGAACGTGATCTCATTCCCTCTGAAGCCGGAGAGCAAACAGCCTTTCAGACCTGCGATGGAAGCCCAGTACATGTCAGTTCAGATGGCAGCTTCAGAGGCAGGGAAGCTCCTGCCCAAGGTCTCCCAAGAGATATGTTAGAAAAAAGATGGGACTCTGCAGAACTGGGTCTCCAGGGCTTGTCCAGGGCTGCTCCCCATGGGAACGCTCTGCTCCCTGCCGAGGCCCCAGGACAATTCAGGAAGGTTTGTTAGTGTTAATAAAGGGCTTTGAGAGTCCCTGCAGGAGCCCAGGGAAGGACTGGACTGACAAGGTGGTTCTGAGTGCTGCTGATTGGAGATACCCAGGGCCAGATCTCTTGGAAGTTAACAGACTACATGGATTTCAACACACTTGGGCTCAGGTAACAAGCACGAGCACTGACTGTTGTTATTGGAGTCCAGGCATTTTCCTTTCCTTCTGAACTGCTTCCTTTCATCATCCCGCATTTTCCTCTCTGCTCCCTGTGGGGAAAACAAGGCAAAAATGAGGACATTGGTTCTTACATTGGCAAGAGAGGGTTTAGTGACCATCCCTGGGAGGTCAGCGCTTTACTCAAAACTGCTCATATCAGACAAAACCAGCTGTGAGCAATTTTTCCATGGGAAGATATCTGAGGCTGGGGAAGAAACTCTAAGGACACTCTCACCTCTTCTGCTGTTTAAAAACCTGTCAAACATAGAGTTTATTATGAGCCATGATCCCATATAGGTGTGACATGGGGAAACTTTCTGCTGGCTGTTTCGTGAGGGCCGCAGCAGTGCAGGCACATCCCCACTGCCCTCTCTGACCCGGTGGAGGGGAGGCACCACCTCTGCCCCTCAGCCCTCAGCCCTCAGCCCTGGGTTGTTGGAGGCTCTCACAGCTTTTCTGGGTTCTTTCAGCTTGGAGCCACTGGCCACCAGGTTAAAATTCCTCTTGGACAGCCTGGTGGGAAAGCAGGGCTGTACCTTGTCACAGAATATCTTGATCTGGCAGACGGCGCGGTGCACCAGCTGGCTGCTTCCATTGCCACAGTCGTAAGTGTCTATTTGGAGGTTCAGAGGGACGCCTTTCACTCCCTTTTGGGAGGAGAAGTCAGTGCTCAGGCAATTCACCCCAATAAATACCTGCAACAGGAACACAGATTGATACAGCCTTTTGGTGCTGAAAACATCCTACAGCAACGAGAGCAGTGGGTAAGAACAAAAGCAGACCAAGACCTCCTTCCAACCCTCCCAGCATTAGGCAGGAGCTCCCACCTGAGCACAACCACCAGCCCTTCCTAGCCACAGCCTCCCACACCTACTGCAGCTCCCATCTCTTCCTTCACACTCCCACAGCTCAAGCAGGTGTCAAACCAGATGCAAAGTCTGCCTTGGGGATGTCCCTGCAGATATTTCTGATCTGAACAAGGGACCCTCAGACAAGAAAGGCCTGGAGGGAGAGAGGGATAGCAGGAGGGAGGAGGGCTGGACTACAGCTTCAGCAATTACACATCATTGCTGCTACCTAAAGAAATACTCTGCTCACACCGGTCCCCTTTATCCCTAGGCTGGAGTTACCCGCAGTGCGAACCCCTGAAGGCAAGCTGAGCACAGATACAATCTCCAGTGTGTCGCCAAATTACCAACTCTTTTATGTGACCCTGAGATCTCCCCTTGACTCTGGGGACAGATCTGCAGCTGGAGAAGCTCCCACAGCTCCCTCAGCAGGGCCCTGCCCGAGGATTTCAGCCCTGACACCTAATGTCAGATCTAGACAGTACCTATATATAGAAAATCACTTAACTGTGGTGTGAAGTTTAATTGGAAAGAGAAGCAAGAGGGGCTCCAGACAACCCAAATACCGGCCCCTTCTCTCTGCTCCCAGCCTCACAGCTCTCTCAAGCCTCACCTTTCCCTGCCCCAGGCCAGCCCATGTACAGTTTCTGCTAAGAGTTCAATCCAGTTTTGCTGAGGTGCCCCGCGGGCTTGCCACATACCTGACATATTTCCATTTCTGACAACGCTGCCTTGAAGACATTTGTTAACCTCTTGGGTTGTAAAAGACCGAGGTCGCCTTTGGGCTAAAAGAAGGGCTTATTGAGATCCCAAAGCAAAGCAGAGTTTTCCCAAGCTGCCTGCTTCAGAGAGATGGGGCATTTATGCTTTTCTTTATGTCTTAGATAGTTCACCTTTTTTGATACGCTCCTTTCAATCCACACTAGGTACAAGTTACTAATGAGAGACTCTGAGGAGATGCAGAAGAGAAACAAGAGCTGGAAAGATGTTTATATTTCCAGATTTTAAGGTCAAAAAGGATCTTGTGACCTGCCTGGCTCCCTTCCACACAAGCCACAGAAGGGTGGTCAGTCATTTCTGCATCAAAATGCTGCCTTGAAAGGAGGGTCTTTGTTCCCTAAGCTGTGGTTTATTTAAATAGACTTCACCTACATGTGAGTAGAGCCCTGATCTAGGCTGCCTGCTGCAAAAGGCTTTCTTCAGACTTATCCATCAGCACTAAAACAACATCTCTGAGCCAGTCTCAGGTGTACCCAGTGTGTTTATTAGCTAATGGCAATGCTTAAACACACACAGAAGCACAGTGTCCTTCCCCACTGGCCTGGTAGACAAACACTACCTGGGGCCACTGGAATGGCACTGTTTAGATTTGAAACTCTGTCTGTCAGCTGAGAAGCAGGGGGAGCGTGCTGGGGCTCAGGAAGGAGGCTACAGCTTTGCTGAGGACCAAGGCTTCCCATATCCCTTCCACAAGCAGTTTGTACCTTTGCTTCCTCGTGGATGTTCCACACGAAGGACAGTGCATTGTAGGCTAACTCCTCAATGTTCTGCACGGTGTTGAAGTTTTCTTTGCAGTCAGCTGAAATGCAATGGAGAAGCAGTTTATACTCTGGCTGCAAAACTGGTTCCATTCCCTAGGCCTTCCACTCCCCCAAAGCCTGCCTCTCACTCACTCCAAGGCTAAAAGAAGCCTTGTAATATAATGAAGCCATTCTTGATACCCCTGGGTACACCTCAGCGTGCATACACGAGGGGTAGGTCAGAAATGACTCACGGGTATTGGCTGGTGACTGCTGTTTGAGCAGGGATGTTATGCAAAGTCAATGCAGATTGCTTCTAAACTCAAACAACTGTGTGTCTCCTCTGAGGCACGAGGTGCTCAGCTGGATGGACAAAACCTCTGTCTGAGAGGCAGGACATGCTGTAAAGCCTGGGTGGTGGCAGTGGAGAAGGACAAGCAGTACAAAAAACCTTTTCTAGCTCAGATTCCTGGACTCCAAGAGGCCACAAGTCACGTCCATGAGTCAGAACTGCTCAGCAGTATCTGTCTCTCTGACTGAGGCTCTTCTTTGCTGTATTTCGGGCACCTGATGCATTTCCCCACACTTGGCCAACACCATCTTAAACCTGCAAGAGCTCCTCAGCCAGAAAGGACTTGAGGCCAGCAGATCAGCCTGCTCCTCCCACTTCTCTCACTCCAGGTTCTGGAGCTTCAGCTGTGTTACTGTGCATTGGAAAGGTAGCAAAATGGTGCTCAGTTATCAAGCCCACCCAGAGAGCCCCACTCATACCGACGTCGATGACTCTCTGCTTGGCCGTGGGCTGTCGGGAATGCCAGTGCTTCCAGAACTTGAGCTGCTCTGTTGGGATCTTTTCGTTGTCAAAAACAATCATCACCACACTCTGTAACACAGCCAGGACATCCCTAAGAATCGCTCAGGACTGGACCAGGTTTCTTTGTGGGGAACTCAAGCTCATCTTAGGCTCAGGACCACACATGGCTGGAGCAAGATGGGGAACCTCTCAGCTCAGACACCCTCCCACCAGGGCCCCAGCCTGCCATCAGCTAGGGAGGCCTTTTGTGCACCCCTGACCTTACTGTGAAAGGTTTCAACTGCCAGGGAACACGAAGGCTGTTGCTGTGCATCAGAGGATTAGCTTGCTATGAGCGAATCCATCCCATTCATTGCTTTAAGCCAACATGAGCCACAAAGCCATTACTCTTCTTGTTCAGCTCTTTTCCCAAGGCAGTACAATTGCTGGATGTCTGATTACAGCATGTGTCAGCAAAATTGTCAGCCTGTCTCTTACCTTCACTTTATTTGAGGACAAGTGTAAACATTTGCTGTCTCCAGCTGTCCGGAGCGTGATGGGGTAGAACTGTCCTTTGTTGAGGTAGGCCATGGGAGAGTCCCCGGATTTGATGTGAATGGCTTTGGGTGACCCCAGAGTGTATTCAAAGTCACTTGTATGGAACAAAAAGAGAATGATGAATAAGCACACACTGTTGTTTCACTCCAAAAGCAAAACAAGAGCCATGCAAGTCTTCACCCCTGCAGGTTACAGACACTGTACACACAGGAGTCTCTGCCCTGTTCCCCATCTCACACACCCCTACACCACGAGCACCTCACAGCACATACTGATCCTCTCCAACACCCCAGGGAGCAGCAGTTCTCCAATATCCTCATTTTACCCTTTGGTTTTGGCTTAAAAATAGCCCTGTACATTACTGTAACCAGTAGTTTTCTGTGGATGGCTACAGAACCCTTGCACAATCAAAAGCCTAAACCAAACCAACCAAAAATAGGTACCTGTGATGAGACTTTGACAACATCCTAAACTCAGATTCCTGTTTCCAAACTCCCACCCATAAATGGCTGACCCAAGAAGACTGTGTCCTAATGGGTCCTGTAGAAATGGGAGGACCTGCAGGACAATTGTTCTTCAAGGCCCAGCTTGTTGAACTCTCAGTCTGGTGGGCAGCACCTTTAACGTCTACAGAAATGATCTGTAGCAGCTCGCAGGGGGAGGTGACACTGTTAACAAGCATATTTAAAGGAAGAGCTTGGTTTTCAAGAAGCTCTGCTCTTGGGCATTCACCAGCACCTACGAGCATGCAAACCATGAGGATGCAGTTCAAGCTGTTTTCTTCTATGAGGAATCTGCGCAAGCCATCACCTGCACACACGCCTTCACAAGGACCCTTCAAGTCCTCTGGAGCTGAAGATCATCTTACCCTGTTTAGTCACCAACCCATCTCTTTCCTGCTCCACCTCTCCTGTGATGCCATCTCTGAAGATGGCTTGGCAGCGCCTCTTATCTAGAGCCAGGAGAGCCCCAGAACTGCAGTGCACAAGTAAACAGCAAACAGCCTCTGGAGCTGCTGCCTGTGTGAAAATCCCCACGTCTGACAGCTGAGTCACACTGTCAGCTGACTCAGGAGGCCAAGAAAAAGTGGGAGGTGGAACAATGTTACCTGCTCCCAGGTTTGGTGCCCTGTGTGGAGCAGGAAGGCCCTGCTGAGAGAGGGGTGGAGAGGAGGAAGAAACGTCTCTCATGTTTTGGGAATGAGGGGCAGAGGCATCTTCCAAAATCAAGGTTGATTAGCAGTGCTGAACCCAAAGTGAGAACTTAAAACTTAGTGTAGGAGGAAGCTGCTTATCACCCTCCTCAACTGTCACCCTCATTTCCTCTCTCATTTACCCCATTCCAAGTAAGCTGTGGAAAGGTGGTGCAGTCCCCTGGATGTAGCTGTAGCATGGGAACCAAGTAGAGCTCCTTGGAAGGGGCTGCAATGCACAGGCAACCCACACATGGAAGAGCTCAGTGTCACACCTCCCCTAATGCAGGTCAGGGTGCTGACGAGATGTGGCCACAGCCAGCACTGGATTTACACCAGTTTGCCCAAGAGAGGACAGGTGAACCGTGTAGCTCCCAAGCTGAAAACATGAACTGGCACAACTGCATCTAGTAACTTGAATTTAAAATTGAGTTTGACTCCCTTTCAGCAAAACATTACAAACCCTAATCCCTGCTTCACATGACAAACACTAAACTCCATCACCACTTTGTGTCTAAGAAGTCGTGGAACAGCAGCTTGCTCCTGAGACACCCAGGGGCACAACTTGTCTCTGCAAAAGCATGAGATTTGTACATTCACAAGGGTCACTGTCAAGACTGGCACTAAGGCAAGGAAAGGGATGGAGTCCTTCCCAGGAAAGGGAGACAGCCAAGTGCACTGGAAGCTCACAGAGCAGGGATTGGCAGTTACCTTTTAACACCATCTGCAGTGTAACTCTCAGGGCAGGGGGGCTCTGGCTGGGGTTTGAGGATATCACTGAAGAGTAGCGACTGTGGACAAGAGGAAACAAAACAGTCAAAAGTAGACTCTTTCATTGCTTTGTCCATCCACATTCTCCTGGACATTACAACAGAGACCACAGATAAAAAAAAATGGACCCTTATTTCATTACCCTACTTCCAAAATCAATGTAAACCCCCCAGCAATTCAATGGGAGCAGCATAGAATCATAGAATTGTTAGGGCTGGAAGCATCAAGCTTCTAATGCAAAAGCAAAGCTCCCACTGACTCCAGCACAAGCAAACCTCAAACTAGAGGCAGTGTCCATGAGCTCCCACCCGGGCTGTGCTGCCAGCATGCACCCCACTACGAGCTCTGACCTCCTGGGGATCCTCTTTGAAAGTGCTGTCTGGCTGCCACCTCTGCTGTGGCGGGGCTATGGGGATGGTCTCAAACAGGGAGTTCAGCGAGCTGTTGTCATATACATCTCCTGGAGGAACCAAGTAGTTGTCCGGGGTGGCATCCAGCTTGCTCGTGCCTGGTGGAATCATGGCTGGCTTGTGAGGAGGAGGGACGCCTTCAAGACTTAGGCCATTCTTCTTCTGAGGTTCACAATACTCTTGGGTCATGGAAACGTTTTCAGACAAGAGCTTCATGAGATGGGCTGAGCCATCAAAGGACGCGATCTCTGCATCATACTCCATTCCGTGGCAGTGCCTGGTGGAGAAAGGGTCCTGTTTCAGACCAGGGCAGAGCGTGGACAACCCCAGCAAGTTGTCACAGCAAGATGCAAGTGCCTTGATGTGCTGCTGGGAGGCAAACTGCATAGTTTGGCTGCCAGCTGACCCTGAGTCAGTTGTGTACATCTGCTTGAGATGGGAGATCTGACAGGCCCATGGGTGATCTCCACCCACCTGCACACCTCTCAGTGCAATCAGCAAGAGCCAGAGGTGCTCAGCAGATATGGGATGATCACAGGGAATCAGAGAACACAGTTTAGATGTGGTTTGAGGCTCCAGATCCAGGGCCTACATCCATTATTTCTTTATTTAGGTGATTAAACATTCAGAGCAGCAGGGATGATAAGGAACACAACTGCTGTGTGGTCTTCCCACTTCTATCTTTATAGGCCTCAATTCACAAACTCCAGAAGTTTAGGAAGCAAAACTCCCAGAGAACAGGAGATGAGTGAAAATCTGAGAGGTGCAGTACTGAAGTGAGGTGTCGAGCCCAGACTTCAGAGCAGAAAAGACCAAGTCGAGTGATAAAGTCAATAAAGTCACATACAAAACCACACTCCTCACACATGGAAACCATCCCTTTGTGCAGCATCCCAGGAACCAGTCCCTTCTGCAGCAGTGACTCTGTGACCCTGCTGACTCTGCAGCCCCAGCTGAGCTGGGAAAGGGTGGTTTACTGCCCCTGTCACCATGCTCAGACAACAAACCACCCCCATATTAGCCACCCACCCACCTTGTGGCAGCGTGAGCCACCCCCAAGGGAAGGAAAGCTGAAGCAGCAGCTCCCACCTGCTGCTTCAACAGCTTCACCTTCAGGTATATGCTCCTATTTCCACAGTTAACAAAACCCACAGCAGTGCCCACACTGCAGTGGCCTTTCAGAGAGAGAACAGCTTAACTCAGCTTACTTCTGAAGAAGGAATGAAGTGTCACTCAAGAGGCTTATTCTTGTCAGGTAGTTAAAAACAGACAACCAGAAAAGTTTGCCAAAGTATGCAGCATCAGGAAGGGGAACTGAACTCACAGCAGCAAATGAGCCATTAATACAGGAGTTAATTATCTGGAAACCTCAAAGGACAAATGGGAGTCATTGAAAGAGAATCCTGGGAGATTGGAAGCAAGTGGTACAGAAACCCTTGTCAACCCAGAGAATGGAAGAGGACTTGGTCATTCCCTTCTTGCTGCTGGTGTTTAATCATCATCCCCTTTCCAACTGTCACAAAGTAGGAAATGAAGACAAATTCTTCAGCTGCTGCAAATCATCTCCTCTAATACAGCTACACAGATCTCAGTTGTACAAATGGGTGTAGTTCAATTTATACCTGCTTGGGATTTGGCCTAAAGAGTTTTAATATATGTCTCAGTGTTAATAACCTACACTGTTGTTGGTAATAACACCGTGCTTTGATGTCTATTTTATGCAAGCTAAGAGACCCATCACACATGCAAGCAGCTGCAGGAGACTTAGACAGCTATAGAGAGCAGAAAGTGAAGCTCACCTCTTTCCTAGTTCATTGCGTCCCATCATACCAGATGGAAGAATCCTCTTCTCCTTTGGGACCTAGAACAAGGCAGAACAAAGAGTTTGTTTACTGTTGGATTTTATTAATGGCAAAATCAGCCTTGTCTGTGTAGCAAGTGATGTCTCAGAGGTGAAACACTGGGTGAACAATGAACACCTGGGGAGGACACAGGAGACCTGGGCTCTCCTGCTGGGCTGCTGCAGTGGACCCCCACGGCAACCTTAGGCAAGACACACCACCTCGTTCTGGGAGGGACTTTCAAAAGCACCCAAGTGAATGGGAACTTCAGTCCTATTGGTTTTAATTAGGGCTAAATCATATCCACATTTCTTGAAGCTCCATCCTACAGCAGCACTGGAAAAACACAGATGTGAGGGTCTGCAAGGCACAGAGCTAGTCCAGCTCCATGGCTCTCAGAGTACTGCTGTTTCTTGTATGAAAGCTGCTGGGTAAGCCCTGCCTGACTCATGACACCTGAGTTCAGCTTTCCACCCTGCTCTGGGTTCCCTCTGCAGTATAATGGAGTTTTGTGCCTCAGTTTACCATCTGTGCACAGCAGTGGTCCTCTCTGCCTGGGGGTGTCAGGAGGACCACTGCAAAACCACCACAAAAGGCTCACTAGATGGGCCCCCCCTAAGGTGGCTTCACACTTCCCCTCTGGGACAAACTCCCCCCCCCCCAGACACCCAGCCAGGTGGGAACATACCATGTAGTAGTCATAGAGGAAGCTCAGAGCAGCCACGCTGTCGTCATCCCCATTCACCCTCATCATAGCTTTGGTGGCTGCAGTCAAGGGGTTCTCCAGGTAAGTTTTCCAGGCTTCATCCTCATTGGTGTAGGGGAATTTCTGGAAGTTCATGGTGTCATTCTTCATCAGACGCACAGATCTAAAACTGAGCCAGACAGAAGAATGAAGGACACTAATTTTCCACAGCCATTTCCAGCTGCACACATGAAGGACTTCCTAAAGGCACTGCTGGAATGGAGAAGGTATTTTTTCCTGGTTCTTAACTCCCAGAGTCTTTGGGATTACCAATTCTTTGCCGGTAGCTATGTACAAAATAAGACTAGAGTCTCCTGGTGGGGCCATGCAGAAGGGCAGATGCTCCTCTGCTTCCCTCCTCTGGCCCCAGGGACACAGAACAGCACCACATCATCTGCAAGGGCTCTTTCCTCAGCAGGAGCACACTGCCAGCCTGCCGGGTCATGCAGCATCAAGGTGCAAGGTACTGCCCATGTTGGTCAGCAACAGGAATGCATCAGGAAACTGCAAGTTTTCCCTGAATTTGGAGCTAAAGACCAGTGCAGGCCACAGATACAAATGATCGCTCAGTCTGGGGAGAACCTGACCGACCCAGAAACCAAACCCCATCATTTTTCTTTGCTGTAGCCTTTCTACTTAGTTCCGGTCGAGTTCTGGTTTCAATCATTTGTATATGATTTTACTTGGAAGGGAGGCACAGATCACAACTCCCTCCCTTCCACTCAGAAATCCCTGACACAGGCGAGGCCCACGGGACCACATGAGCTGAGAAGCAACACACCAAAATAATGCCCTGCCTGTCCCCTCCGATGGCACTTTCTCCAGGCCTCCCCATCTCATGTGAATAAGCTAAGACACTCAGTTACCCAAACACTGGTCATCTTTCCTTTTCCTCCAGCAAATCCTACTGGCAGCCAGCTCCGAAGCACACTCCCTGGGTGCTTCGTGCTGCAGGTTCACTGCTCAGAGGGGAGGATGAATCAGGGACCGTGCTCTTGTCCCATCCTCCGGCCATGCCTATTGGGTGTCACCACAGCAGCTCCCACTGTTCCTCATAAAGAACAACTCCGTGCACAAGCATGACTTTTCCATCGGAACAGAAACACCTCGGAAGGGCAGACGGGGTGTTGTGAGCAGCAGTGCTTTGAAACGATTCTAATGAGATCCTTTAAATCCCCAAAGTTGCCAAGAGCAGAACGTTTTCAACTGCAGGACTTCAGGGGATGAATGGTAAATGCTACATTTTAATGGCATTTTGATATGGAATATGTTGTTTCCATTAAGCTACTCTGTGTGTTTGTTGTAAGTCCTGGGCTAGACTTTTAACTGATTTACTGGGAGAACAATAATTCCTCTTGAAAGGAATCTGGCATCTCTGAAACTTCCCGTTATTGCTCACCACAACAGATACCACCAGCCCCTTTGGGTGTGAGCTGCCAGGGTGAAGAGCCAGGTGCTCAGATCAGCTCCTGGACTGGAAGCTGGGTGGATGTGGAAGTGGACCTGCGATGGGGTGAAGGATGCTGGCTCATCCTCCCTGGCAAGCCAAGGCGGCTTAGCTGCTGCACAGGCACTGATCTCTCACTGCCACATCTCCAGCAGGGAATGCACATGGATAGCTTAGGGATGCTCCTGGGTCAGATTCAAGAGCTCTCCTTGGCTGGGCAGAGTGGTAGCTGTATAATGAATCAGTCTCTCCCAGAGCAGCACAGATGAGGCCATCGAGCACAGCCTCTGCTGTCCTGTCACCTTTTTATCGAAGGATGTGCTGCTTCCACACAGTGTCCCTGAACTGCACAGGAGAGGAGCAGAGAGCAGCTCAAATAATGGCCAGAGGCACCAGGCTCCCGATGGTGCCAGAGCTCAGGTCGATATGGACAGAGCTGCTCCCACATCAGAGTTTTGGTACCGCAGGCTCCACCACGCGCTGGTGGGACAGAGACACTGGGTTTGCTCCTGCTCTCCCTCGCACGTCGAGGGGATGCTCCACCACCGGGTTCAGCCCGTGCAGGAGCTGCACCAGGTGCTGTTGGAGTTTCGGTGTCTGTGGTGTTTCTCACACAGCCCTCCCTCCCCTTCAGTGCTGCTGCTGTCTCCAAGGTGAGCCCTCGGCGTGACTCACATTTCACTGCTGTCGACTTGGTGATGGGCTGTTCAGTCCTGTCCGGGCAGGAATCCTCACCCATCCTCAATCCGATCTGCTCTAGGAAGAATAGGCAGCAACAGAGCTCACTCTCGGGGTGAGACTCAGCTCCTATCACTCGTAATCAACAAAGATAAACACACCATGGAGAGATGTAGCAACAAAGCGTCCAGGAGCTTAAAAAAGCACATCTATTACAAGGAAAATGCTTTGGAGCTTCAGTCTCCCTCAGCCAAGCCTTCAGCCGAAGCACTCCCTGTTGTGTGGCTCCGTTTGCCTCCTTCCTTCATTGCCTTGTGGCACCACCACTGTAGGCACAAGTGCTCGAGCCTTGATCACCTGCCTGCACTCCAGAGGCAGAGGGAGGCTGGGGGTCCTTGAGATCTCAACCACTTGTAGCTGTGTCCAGTCCCTGAAGATACAAGTTTGGGAAGCGTCCTAGGAGGCTGCATTTCATCCTCACGAGTGGTTTCTGCCTTCGCTGGGGAGCTCTGCTGCCCTGCTTGCAGACATCACTGCTGCCCTGCTTGCAGACATCACTGCT
>NDXB01015732.1:0-17711 GCA_002631895.1 Agapornis roseicollis | reverse complement strand
GAAAAAATCTGCAGTGATAGGGCAAAAAAAATAACAATTTGAAAATTCAAACCTTCTAAACAATTGAAAAAAAACTCCTGTAAAGAAAAAAAAAAAAGGAAAAATGTTTATTAATTCTAATATGTCATAAATTTACTGAAATAAACAGATATGCAACTCCTAAAATGTAGATCAGTCACATTGAGATCGGATGTTTGAATCAAGCTGAACTCTATCATAAACCAGCTTTGTGTCATATTCAGACTGTGTCATCAGATGATGTTTTGCAAGTGTTTAGTACCTGGCTTGTGTAGCTGTGATTTCTCTTCTTGAAAGACTTGCAGAGTATTTGAGGTTGTTGGTCATGTCAGAATGAGACATAGAACCTTACTGCATCTGAAAATATTGGTCTTTAGAAGAGGTTGTTTGAGTCTAGCCAGTCTTAAAAACAGTTTTGCATTTGTCATAGTTGTCTGTGTCTGTCCATTAGGGCAGCAAGTATCAGTATGCCCCCAAATACCAAAGTCTTGGACCATATGCTGACCTGTTCTTTCTGTAGCTAGTAGAGATGGTTTTGGTTTATTTCTTTGTTTTACATATTGTTTCTTAGGTGCTTTAGGTTTGGCTGGTTTTCAGTGTTTCTGTGGTAAGCATTCTCTTGTGCTATCCATGCAGTAAGTAGCATTCACTTCCTGACATTTTACTAGCGTTTCATTATTTGTTCTGAACTGTATTTTCACACTTCCAACAACTGTCAGACATATGTTCAAATATGAAAGAATGGTTAAAGGGTATGCTTGAATCAGCACTTCTCTGGCCTCCTGCTTGTGCCCTGTCATTGACTAGCAATTATACCTGTGCACCTGATACAATATCCCCTGGGCATAAAAACTGAATCAGTTGTGGCTTTTCATTCTCTTTATAAATATACCAAGTGCACCTACCACAGAAGTTTCCACAAGAGGCATCGTCAATAGAAAATGCCAGAGCTAAGACTGGGGCAATCAGCAGAGAAGGTAAATTGTTGTTGTTTCAGTTCTGCTTCTACACGTAGTTACTCTGCTACATGTACCCCAACAGTGAATTCAAGACCATGTGATGAGAAATGCTATGATACCTGAGAAACTGCAGAAAGGACTCCAAATAATGTCCAATGCTTTGAGAAATAGTGATAGTGATAGAGTGGATCAAAAACACTACGGTTTAATACATCCTTGATAAATCTAAGCATCAGCATATGACATCTGTAAAACCCGATAAGGGAGCATTTGTCTCCAGTTTGCAAATGTTTAAAAAGAGTGGGCTCAAAACCACCACACTGGTTTCAGCTAAGTACCTCAAACTGATAGGCAGCTGAGAAGAAAACCACAAGAAAGGGGTTCTGACACTTGTGAAGTGAGATGAATGCCAAATGAAATACTCAAAGCTTAAAGAATTACAAATCCTGCAACTAAAATGTTGAGTAGCTCAAATGTTTGAGATGCTTTGGAAAACTTTTGGTTTCGATAACACTGATGAAAGGCAACCCCCATTTAATGTAGTTACACTGAGTGACTGTAGTAACTCAAACTAACACACCAGCTACATTGTAGATTTTCTGTGTATATTATTTAAACAAATTACCCATAATACAATTCTGAATGAGAATTCAAGTGTTCTCTGTCATGCCTATGTAACAAGGCCCTTGCAGCCCTTGTATTTAAAAGCAGAATTATAATTTTAAGCCAGTCTGTGGAAGATTGAAATCCATAAAAGCCATTAGACTGATTGTCATTCTGTCACGCTGTCAAAAATGATCTTAATTGGTGAGCATAAGCCATCCTCTACTAACAGCTTTTCTCTTTAACTGAATTTTTGCCAAATCAGTGTCATTTTGAGTCTATAACAAACATTTCTGCTCCTAGGGTGTTTTCTGATCAGATGTGATGCTGAGGGATAGGATGGTGTTTTATTGCGGCTGCTACAGAATGGCTGAAAGTTTCCAAGCGATGAACATGGTAGGTGGTAGCAATTGAGAAACTCATACAGAGAAATTTGTCCTTAATGGCGTTACCTATCCAGAGTTGGTATCTGCTAGTGTCTTGATGATGTATATTCTTTCTTCAGCACTGGCTGCTTCCCATTTACTTTATTATTACTTGTATTTTTTTGTTTTGGGGCAGAAGTGTGTGAAGATGGTAACCACATTCACAGCTAAGGAAGGTGTTATTCAGACAAATAGAACATAATCTTCAGATGAAATTTACTGTGTCTCCAGGTGTTGTGCTTTGTTTGGTGGTTTGTTGTTTGTTTGGAGGTTTTTTACCTAGGTTAGTGTGTCAACTACCTTAATCCGAACTTTTTATAGATAGGTCCCAAAGGCATAGCGTTTGGAATAGATGGAGCACATCCTGTTCCAACTTTCATTGTCAAGTTCCTAATTTCCCCTGCATTTGAAGGACTTTTTGGCCATTCCTGTGAGAAGTGATTTAATTAATGGTCTATTTGTGGAATGAGCTGGCTATACGGCACCTCTTTATCTGCATTTTCATACACCTGAATGGAAATGCAGTTGTCTAATATTTTTGCTTCTAATATGAACTAAAATAGAAGACATCTGTGGAATACTTTGTATTTTCCTCCACTCCAGGTAGATTTTCTTAAAAGCCTCTTGAAATCATTACTTTCACTGAATGGATTTAATGTGTAGATCAATCAGAATGTCCCAATGGATACAGAAAGTCTCTGCATTTTCACTTACCAGAGAGCTCTTGCTTTTGTTTGTTTGCTGGTTCATTCATATACATTCCCGGAGTGGAAGCTGATTACCCCTTCAAGGCAGATTACATATGAATGTGGAGTGACAGTTAATGGTTGTAAGGGTAAATGTCCACCATTTAAACCCAGTTCTGGCAAAAGTATTTTAATATCTAGAGATATATGCCTGGAAAAGAATATGTTCTCAAATAATGATTTAAAATTTATGTATATTGATATTTTAGTCCTTTGTTTACAACAGAAACAAAGCAGAGAAAGAAGTACATATACTTTCATGATATAAAATATGAAATTTGTTCTGCTTTGCTATGGCAGGTTATATAGCTATATAATTTTGTGAGTTGTGAATCAGGATAGAGATAGATCATAATTATTTTGTCAGATTTTGTAATTTTTTTTGTTAAGACTTTAAACTATAGTTGTAGAGCTGAAAGTTGTATTATGTGGCCTCTTGTAGTAGCTGCATGTCTCTGCAACTGAGCATAAAGACAGCCTTTTAAAACTTATCAGACCAATTCCACATTAATTTGAATATCGTTTGCTTGGTTTAATTATAGCGAAGCCCAGATCTGTGGCCTATTGGTCTGTCCTGCAGATTGCTCCTCTTTGGAGCTTCTGTAAATTAGGGGTTTTGATTTTATTTTTCTTGCTTCAGTGTTAATATTTGCAAACTTTCTTTTTTCTCAAAAGAAATAATAAAAACAGGAGCTTTCCAAAACTAAAATCAAAAAATAAAAATTACAATTTTGGAAAGTTTCTGGAGAAAAAACCTTATTTGATTCCCTTTTAAATGAGTAACACTGTGTGGATTTTATTAAAGCACTGTATGGATCTTTGATGTATTCATCACGTAGGTGTTCACTCTTGAAAAAGGTGTTGATTCATCCTCTTTACTGCTTTTGTTAAGGTGATAACATGCTAAATGCTAGAAACCTTCCTCAGCTGTTAACAGCACTTTTCTGTACTGTTTAATAAGATGGAAATACTGCTTTATTCACTGCTGATACCATCTTTATGATAACCTAGCATTTATGTGAGGGATCCTACTTGCACTGCAAATATGAACATGCTTATAAATGTAAAATTAAGTGGTTGGATTCTTGTTGAGTAAATATGCATGTTTATTAGCTATGAATAACAGGTTACAAAGCATCAATGATAATTTTTCCTGTTACTGCATACTTCAGGATGGAAAAATACATGTTCCCATAGCCAACTCTGTATTCATTTGGGATAAAATACTTACATAGGAAACATTTGACTTAATTAAAGGGGTGTGCAGTTGCTGTTCTGAAGTACCTTTCCAGAATTTCTATATATTTTTCCTTAAAAAGTATTTTTAAGACTTTAAAAATGTAGTTTCATTTATCCAAGATAAGGTAATGTTATTGTGCAAACTAGATAATGAATAACTCTTCAGGAGAATTGAAATAATTGCTATCCATTAATTTTATTTGAGGCTATGAGAAAATGAGAGCCAGTGGTCACTTTCATACAGCAAAAAGTGTTGGTGTGTCATGCCACTTTCATTAAGCACTTCTTAATTTTGATATAATTACATGGTCAAGCAATGATGTTCACTTTCACGATGAATAAAAGATAAATACTGTAAGTTCTACTAACTGCTCTATATATATGATTTTGAATTGTGTTCAAGTTGAAATTGACTTCTGAACTCCCTTGTTAGAACGTATGCAAGGCACGCTTTATGAGATGTGTGCAAAGTCCCCTGTGCAGACTTTTCTCTTTTGAGGTGGTTTGGGTGGTTGCAGACATTGTGTAGAACTTTCAAATGCAAAACTTCCAGAAATTAGAAGGAACATTTTAGGCAATGTCATACATGTAATATAAAACCATTCTTGTAATAGTACAAACCAATATTTGCTATGCAGATATGCCTGGAATGGTATAAGAAGCTTTTTCAGAAATTATCTGGAGCCTGGGAATAGCTGCTCTTTATTTGGAGATTAGCCAGCTCTTGGGGAAATGGAACATGTAACTTGTACTGTTTGCTGCTTGTTCAAGTGTCACCTGGTGCACACAGTGTTACTACTGAATTCCAAAGCTTACTTGGCATGGTTACTTGGCAGTGGAGTACAGCTGTGGCAAGTTGGTATTATGTGACTAGAAAAGATTTTGTACTTATTGTAACAAATGAGAATACTTCCAAAGAGCAAGTGAGCTGTGCGGAGTTAGTGAACTGCCTGTACTTGAAATTTCTGCAGCTGCTGCACCATTGTCTCTTAAACAGTACTGAAGGAGCTGTGAACAAGTCCAGCTCTTCAGTGTAGCTGCATCATAAAAAGTGCTTCAAGCCATTGGCTCTTTGCCATATGCTCTTGAGCCATATGCTCAAGCCATATCTTTTGGTATCAGCATACCATAGCTGATGGAATAGGTGTCTAACATAGCACTTAAAGAATAGTGACAGATCCAAACAGTGCCCAACAAGCTATTTGAACTTCCTTTTATTGTACATTGCTGCCTGTTGTTTCAGTTACCTTTACGTATATTAGATATTATCACTTTGTTACTCCTAAACCACTCTTTTCAAGCTCCAGGTCTGCATTTCTTTAACTGACTGTTGGTGAGGTTTTTATAGCCATTGAGCCCCCAATGCCAAATCATCTATGTGCCTGTAGTCCTCTGCACCACATCCTGTCTTCATTTCTCAAGGCTTCATCCATCATTCCAGGCCTGTATTTCTCACCTTTCTGTATCAATTATTGCAGTAGGAAATGGACCTACTTGGGAACCTTCTTTCTTGCAGCGTTGAGACACTGTCCTAGGTCTTAGATCCACTCCTGAGATCTGTTTGTCTGCAGGCAGATCAAGGCAAAAGAGTCTTCTGTCTGTGCAATATAGGCACAGACAATATAGGCGTGCCTATATTCTATATTCTGTCTGTGCAATATAGGCGGTTCATCCCAATAGAGGAAGTTATCTGTTTCTTTGAGTGGAAGTTTGCTTAGCCCTCAGTCTTAGATGGTAATGTGTGTGAAGTAGGACCATGGAGAATGATCTATATTGGATGGATGCATGGATGGATGGATGGATGGATGGATGGATGGATGGACAGTGAGATAGTTAGATAGATTATTATTATATAGATACTCTAGTGGAGGCAAATAAAAAAGCTGCATGCTGTAGTAATGGTATTGATACTCATAAGGGATATTCACGTGTATTAGAGCTTTTCGAACAGTCTGTTAACTATGATGTCATGAATGATGAATTTAAAAACCTGGAGGCCACATTGGTTTTTTGAGAGCATTCTAGCAGTTCTGAGTGTCCCTCAACCTTTGTCATTACAAAAGGTTTGCAATTCTATTGACAATTTTAAACTTTTTGGAGGCACCTATTATGGGCAGACTTCAATTGTTTAGCAAAATAAGTGTTCTTGTGAATGTCTCCATGACCCTTTTATTAAACAACTGGCTGTGCTCAGTAGCAAAAGAGATTTTAATTGTTTCACAGCTGGTGAAATGATTTAGCATGAAGCTGTGCAATTGTTTTTATTAAAAAGGGCACACACCTTTCCAGCGGACTTTTTAGCCAAATATAATTATGGCTATGAAAAGGCAAAAGCAACCATTTCTCTCCAAAACAATAGTACAATTCCCAAAATATTCTACTTGGAGGATGAAAAGATTCTTTTGAGCAGAATAATTCAAACCCCAGGGTAGACGTGACATGCAGTAAATGACATTAACATTATACTCAAGAAAAAGGCAACTCTGACTGTGCATTCTTATAACTTTTTTCTTTTTCTGATAAATTTCATATTACCAAGCATCTGATGAAGGCTTGATGGTTAGAGTAGGAATCTCTCCTTCAAATGTCCCTTTGTATAAATATTACACTGCTTTGCTTACCACTGATGTCCCTCCATCTACCAGAAGGCATTAATAGCAATTGCTTGTAATACGCTTGGGCATTTTCATTTGCAAACAAAGGCCAAAAAAGAAGTAGCACTGAAGTCTGTTAGCATTTATGGAAACATTACTCAACAGAGGAAACTTGGATAGTGGCATAACTTTTAAATGCAGACTGCTGGGAAATTATCCAAGCTGGGCAAAACCCAACTTTGACAGTGTTTCAAAAAAGCTTAGAAAAAACATTGTAAACTGCAGTTCTGGACTGTGCTGGCTTGTGACTGAGTTTGCTTGTGACTGAGTTCAGCCATTTCCCTCTTGAAATTAGTTTTCCCCAAATTGAATTTCCCTCTTAGCTTTGCTCACTTTTACTGCTCTTAACATCCATGTCAGTATTTGAGACACTGGGGCAAAGTGTTTTATATGTTGGCGATTTTTACTGAAACTGAACCACTATAAGAGAAAACAGTAAGTGAAAGGGGAATCATATAAGAGAAAAAAGATATGGACAGGAGCAACGTGCTGGAAGATGTCTGCTTCATCAAAATATATTCACCTCAACCACTCTCTTTCTGCAATCCTTCAGCTAGGTAACGACACAAGCATTGCATGGCTTCCAAGAATAATAGAGATTCTGTCAGTAGTTTATGAAGTCACTTATCTTTTATTCTTTTTCCTTTTTTTTCCTTGTGCTTCTGATCAAGTGACACAAAACAGAAGAACCAGAAGGGAATGATCCTTAGTTTGCCTAAGCAAAAAGAATGAAATTATCAGTTGGTTTTATTCTAAATGTTAAACATATTGTAATTTTTGCATCATACCAGTGTATTAAAAGACATGCTTTTGTACAAAGCTATTTCAATATTCCCTTTTTAGCAAAATGTCTTGCTGTAGAGAAATATTTTCTGAATTTTCACACTCTTCTCTAAGTCCTACAAACATTCACCTGAGTATGATAGAATCTTAGAATGGTTTGGGCTGGAAAAGACTTCAAAGCACATCCAGTTCTAACCCCACAGCTTCTCTGGGCAACCTGTGCCAGTGCCTCATTACCCTCACAGGGAAGAACTTCTTCCTAATGTCTAATCTAAATCTACCCTGTTTCAGTTTGAAGCCATTCCCTATCCCTACATGCCCTCTCCAGCTTTCAAATATATCTGCATATATTATCTGAATTTCTCTGCAGACCAATTGCTAGTATTTGTTCCAATGGTAGTGCAATGTGTCATTCATTGAAATCCAACTCTCAAAACATTCTAAATCAGTTTTTCTTACTGTATATTTCAAGTATTTTAGTGCTAATAAAAGCAGGTTTGGCATAACTGAGACTGAGCAGTTTTCAGACACTGATACCTGCTTTCCCAGTCATGTTGCATTGCAGCTTTAAAGGTTAATGTAAAAACCTGACTTGTCAAGATGGAATTTGTGAGATTTTGAAGCTATTTCCTTTACTGAGCACTGACAACAACTTAAGCTTTAGATGTCTCTTTCAAATGTATTGCATACATGTCTGATGACTTCCAAACAATTCAAAAATGATAACAAGAGGTTTCCAATGAAATGGTGATAAACAAGTGGGAGCAGAAAATTCTAAATGCATTTCAAAAATCTGTGGAATCTTACTATATCTAGGATACAATACAGGCAAGGAGGAGAGGGGGGAAGTACCTTCAGAAAGGGTGACTGTAGTTCATGAACCCAGCAAAACAGTTATCTTCACAGACCTCAGTTTCAAATCTTCCATCCAGAAAACTGTTACTTCTGTTGTTTTCACCTTGCAGTATCAAATAAGTGTAAATTTACAAAGTGCAGACTATACATAAGAGTGCACATATTTGTTGTTTTTATCAGAGTAACATTAAAACTTACAGTTTTGTGCTAAAAAAAGTGCTGAAAGTTCTGAGACATTTTTTGATTATAATATGAAAGTATTAAAAAGTTGTTTGGTTGGTTTTGTGTTATGGTTTGGGGGTTTTGTTTTGTTGTTTTTTTTGGTTTTGTTTTGTTTTTTAAGCTAACAGAGAAGTTTCTTTTAACCTGACTTACCTGTGAAACCCCCTGTCTGTGAGTTGGTTTGCTGAAGTATGCTTCACAGTGTGTGAAGAGACCAAGTAAGAAAGGTACACTAGAGTACAAAATGGTTATTTAGTCTGGGAGATGCAATAGTAAGCTAGCATTGGCAAAGCTAGTAGGCCGAGCATTCGTGTGATCACATGTGTGAAAAGGTTGGCCTCCACTGCTCCTTAGAACAGATGAATATCAATGTTGTTGAATTGTTCTTTTCCAGTTCTTTGTTTTTCTTCCTTAGGAGTTCTATACTCTTCCTTGTGGACATTCTTCTTGAACAACTAAATATTATTTTTGCAGTAGCTGCACTCTTTGGTTTTAGTGCTTTTATCTTGCATTCCCTTAGATCACATATCATCTCATACCTTAACAAGTTTTCTTAGCAACCATGAGCCAAGGTCATGTATCTGCAATGCAGCAAACTGGGCCTTCATTTGCAGGTAGTTGATTCAGGGCTGCAAGAACACTTCATTTATCAAAAAAGAGGGGAAAATGTTTTTACTTAAACACCTTGGGAGCAAGCTTTTCACTTAATTTGCAGTATTTCTCTTGACTCCCCTCCTCTCCAGCAAAGTTGCCTTGTCCAAAATACTTCATCCTCTGTTGCTCTCTGAAGTAATATGCAAATATGGGAGAAGTAATTTTGTTTACTGGTATCTCATAATTATTTACTTTGTATAGCTGAAGGAAACTGAATGTTGGAGAGAAAAGTCCAGTGTCTCAAAATTAGCCTGTGACTTGGACTGCTCACTTTCAGATCAGCCATAGCACTTTATAGCGTGTGTGCTATTGGTTTTGTTCTAAGCAGCAGAATTATGAAAAACCTCCATTTGGTTCAGGACCATGGTACACTTTTGCATATTGAAGCTTTGCCAAACACATCTCCCTCCACTAGCTCTTTGAGGTTAATTTCAAAAGTGCTGATTAAATAATATATAAATCTGTAATTTCAAGTTGCTTTTAGTCCATGCAAATTTTGAATGTACTTGGGTTGCATGCATAAAAACATAGCTATAGCTGAATTAGAATGCTTGTGTCTAAAGGTATTCAACTAAGCCAGCTGGTAAAAGTATTAAGCATCAGGACTATTGATCACCATGGCCATCTGTTGTTAGCACAGAAGTGGTAACTGATTGTCTTCCATACAAACATCTCTGTGGAAGATGGAGAATCACTGCTGATTTTCTTTTATTCCAGATTTTTAATTGTCTGTCTTATTTTGAAGGAACTGAGGTGAATTGTCTACTCTGCAGATCTGTCAGTGTCCGATTGGAGAAAACCCCAGTGTTGGACCCTGTTTCAGTTGGTGATCCCAAGAGTGAAATTAAGACACAAAAGAAGTCAAGTACAGTAATTGGTCAGTTTGTTTATTATGAAAGAACAAATTATAAAAAAAGGGAAATTATTGTAATAAGGAGGATAGCGATACAACAGATTGGAGAAAGGATGGAAATGAAGCAAGGATTCGGGGTGCAAAGAGAGTTCTCTATGAGATCATACAAAACATACAAAGCAAGTGAAAAATATGGCACCAGATCAGGTCCCACAAAACAATTCACAGAATCACAGAATTACCAGGTTGGAAGGGACCTCTAAGATCATCAAGTCCAACCCATGCCCTACACCTCTGTGGACAGGCAGTCTGACAATGGACATTTTGTGAGCAATCCAGAGGCCTCAGTATAAAGCAGTTTGCTTAAGAACAGTAAGCAATCCAGGGGCCTCTGTGTACGGCAGCTTGCCTGAGAATAGCAACGGAGCTAGAGATAAACTGAAGGCTGGGAAAATTCACCTTAATTGTTTTCAGTGACCTGTTGAATATGCATTCTTCTTGCACCTCTCCGCTCACAACCAAGGAATAGAGATAGTTAGTGGGGGGAGCACTGGGGCCTTCCACAATTTCCTTTTCTTTGATGCCCATGGGGTTTACTTCAGGCCACTCTAGCACCAGCTTTTCCAATTTAGCAGTGGGTAATCTATGCATTAAATCTTTAGGAACATCCTCTTGCCACCCCAATGTCCACAATCCTTGCCTTTTGTCATGAATACTTTTACCTCCTGGGCAAGTATGGGGTGTCTGGCATTTCCCATTGGTTGGGCGAGGAGGGGCTTTTACCTCTGTTCACTTCAGTCCCTTAGTATCGATTTCACTAGAAATATTTACGGGGCTGTACTTTCTCTCATAATTAGTTAGGTCCTGTGCAACTTTCCCTCACATCTGTACTTCTCTGTCTTTCGATCAGGTGATAGCAGTCCTTCCAGGGCAGTCCTTCCAGTCCTTCCTTTCACTTTACAGTGTTGCTTCTAACTTTTCCTTCCATAGTATGCCCACAGCTTTCAGGGAGTTCAGAAGACCCCAAATGAGCGGAGTCATTAGGATTGACTGGTATCATCACTGGGGACTTCCATTTAAGTTCCCAACCATACATCATTTGCAGACATGTCACTTTCTGTACATTTTCTACCAACTGATCTCCCCTTTCCAAAGGGTAAGTCCTTGAACCCATTAAGTTGCTCTTCCAGTTACAGACCACGGTGTGTGGTGGTTACCAGTGGTTAAAGATATTCCTGCCCCCAATATCCCTCAGCTTCCTTCTCACTTAGTAAAATTTTATCTCCCCCAGACAGCTATATTGTCCAAATATGTTCGGTTTCTGATTCTTTTGGAGCATGACCGAATTCCTATTTATGTTTAACTAATTCTGTAGCAGTAATGGAACCTCTCTGGTGGTAATTTGTGGGAATTTGTCCTCTCCGTCTTTCACAGAATCCTAAGGGTTGGAAGGGACCTCGAAAGCTCATCCAGTCCAAGCCCCCTGTGAGAGCAGGGTAACCTAGAGTACATCACACAGGAACTTGTCCAGGCGGGCCTTGAATATCTCCAATGTAGGAGACTCCACAACCCCCCTGGACAACCTGTTCCAGTGCTCTGGCACTCGCACACTAAAGAAGTTTTTCTTGATGTTCACATGGAACCTCCTATGCTCCAGTTTACACCCATTGCCCCTTGTCCTATCACTGGACATCACTGAAAAGAACCCGGCTCCATCCTCCTGACACTCACCCTTTACATAGTTGTAAACATTGATGAGGTCACCCCTCAGTCTTCTCTTCTCCAGGCTAAAGAGACCCAGCTCCCTCAGCCTCTCCTCATAAGGGAGATGTTCCACTCCCTTCATCATCTTTGTGGCTCTGTGCTGGACTCTTTCAAGCAATTCCCTGTCCTTCTTGAACTGAGGGGCCCAGAACTGGACACACTATTCCAGATGCGGCCTCACCAAGGCAGAGTAGAGGGGAAGGAGAACCTCTCTTGACCTACAACCACAGCCTTTCTAATGCACCCTAGGATGCCATTGGCCCTCTTGGCCACAAGGGCCCATGGCTGGCTCATGGTCATCCTCCCACCCACCAGGACCCCCAAGTCTCTTTCCCCTTCACTCCTTTCCAGCAGGTCAACCCCCAACCTGTACTGGTCCATGGGGTTGTTCTTCCCCAGATGCAAGGCTCTGCACTTGCCCTGGTTGAATTTCATCAAGTTTCTCCCCCCCCAACTCTCCAGCCTGCCCAGGTCTCATGAATGGCAGCACAGCCTCCTGGTGTGTCAGCCCCTGCTCCCAGTTCAGTGTCATCAGGGAACTTGCTGAGGGTGCACTCAGAGCCCTCATCCAGGGCATTGATGAAAACATTAAACAGCACCGGTCCCAGCACCGACCCCTGAGGGACTCCACTGGTCACAGACCTCCAGCTGGATTCTGCCCCATTGACCACAGCTCTCTGCCTTCTTCCTTTCAACCGGTTCTCGATCCACCTCACTACCTGATCATCAAGCCCACACTTCCTTAGTTTATCTATGGGGATGCTGTGGGAGACAGTATCAAATGCCTTACTGAAATCAATAAAAAACACATCTACTTCTCTGCCATCATCCAACCACTTAGTTACTTCCTCAGAGAAGGCTATAAGGTTGGTCAAACATGACTTCCCCTTGGTAAAACCATGTTGGCTGCTGTTCATGACCCCCTCATCCTTGATATGTCTAGAGATGGTGTCAAGAATAAGTTGTTCCATCACCTTTCCAGGGATGAGGTAAAGCTGACTTGTCTATAATTACCCGGGTCCTCCTTCCGGCACTTCTTATAGACTGGTGTGACATTCGCCATCCTCCAATCCTCAGGCACCTCTCCTGTTTTCCATAACTTACCAAAGATGATGGAGAGCGGCCTAGCAATGACCTCCACCAGCTCCCTCAGCACCCGTGGGTGTATTCCATTCAGACCCATCAATTTTAGATGTCCAGATTGCTTAACTGATCCCTAACCCAATCCTATTATATTGAACTAGAGGGTCCTTTACGCCTGCGCAGTGCCCCCTCTGGTCATGGGCAGGGGTCTCGAGATGAAGTAAATGAGTCTTCTTCCTCCTCTACATAGGAGTCTTCAAGATGAAGTAAATGAGTCTTCCTCTCCTTAAACTTTTCATCTTCTAGTCTTCACGCATGCCCTTAGGGATTGGTCGGTGTCCAGTCCATAAGCCATCTTCTTCTCCCCCTTATCAGTAGGACCAGGCATCTGCTTCTCCCCCTTATCAATAGTAGATGATAGGAGTCTTCCTCTTCTTAACTTTTCACCTTTTAGTCTTCAGACATGCCCTCAGTGGCTGGTTCGTGTCTGCTTCTCCCCTCATCAATAGTAGGCATGATAGGTATTTACAACAGACAAGACTTGTTTAAGAAAGCAAATTTCTCTGACCCCCTTGTACAACCCCTCTGTACTACCCCACTGTACATTTGTTACCCCTGTATCAGCAGCACATCTGTTTCAACAAAATCTACCCCTTATGTCCCTCAAATGCACATGCGTAACACCCCACACTTTACATGACATTACGGTACTTTTCACTGCAAGGGATCCTGTGCATGACACCAGTTTTCCAGGGTCCAACCAGAGAAAACCTCAGGGCAGGGGCCTGTTTCAGTTTGTGATCAAGGAGTGAAATTAAGATGCAAACAAGGTCAAGTACTGTAATTGGTCAATTGGTTTATTATTATAAAAATGGGAAATTATTGTAATAAAGGGGATAGCAATGGGACAGATTGGAAAAAGGATGGAAATGAAGCAAGGATTTGACGTGCAGAGAGAGTGAGAGAGAGAGAGAGTTGCCACCGTGGATTCAGTGGTGTCCTGGGGATCTGTTGTTGGTGGTGGGAGTCCTTCAGGATTCGTAGTCGGTATCAAAGCAGAGCATTCCTCAGGTAGTAGCTGTAGGATGTGAGTGTCCTTGTGGAGACTCCTTATGGAATCATCCTCCTTGAAGGTACCCCATGGAGTGTGTCTCATGGAATTGCCCTCAGGTTCCTGGTGAACCAGTTTCCCTGGTCTTTCTGCCAGCTGTTAAACTGCAGCAATTTTTGGGTAATGGAAAATTCCTCACATAAATCCTGGAGGTTTTATCTCAGCTCTTTCCCACTCATTCCTCAGGCAGTGGACAGTGGAAGACTCTTATCTCAACTCCTCCCACCTGTGTCTGAGGCAATGGGCTGTTGGAATCCAATCTCAGCTTCTCATGCCAATCTTTGAGACAGTGGAGAGTGGGGTCTGATTTCAGATCAGTCTCTCACAAGATCTAACATTAATGCCAGGGATACCACTTTTCCTAAGATAAAAATTGGTTCCAGAGTTGTATCTTCTGCATCTTTGTCCTTCAGTGTATCTCCATCATGGACTTACACATAGATTATGACACACAGAACCAGGTCAGCGGAGGGAGAGGTGAGTTTTTTGTTTCCATGTTTGTTTAATCTGTTTTACTGAAACTGGTATTTTACTTCACCCTGAAAAAAAAATAAACCAAAACCAAACACACACCTGTTAGCTCCTTTTCAAGTTAAGGCCAATATGTCCACATTCTTTAGTAGATAATGGACATACCTGTATGCTAACATCCAGAAATATTGTTTCAGTTTGGTTTGTGTTGGGATTTTTTTAATTGATTTATCTTTGTGAATGTGCTTTGTTTAGTTTCATGGCTTTTACCATCTCCAAATGGCAGAATGTAGTTCTTTGGAAAGTCAGGCTTTGAGATGTCTGTTTCACTTAAACTACAGGAAACCACAACAGGAATGTCTCTCATTTCAGTGTTTATGAAGGGATGGTATTTTTCCTTGATAAGATTATTAAGTCTGTTATGATCCTCCACAGAAGAAGTTAAAAGTAGCCTGGAAGTGTGCATAAAAAAAAATGTTTCTCTTCCAATGATATTTTATGTTAGCTGTTATCTCTCAAAATGTGCCAAATAAAATCAGCAACCAAAGGTAATATATACTTGACTACTGTGCATGTTTTTCTTCCAGAAATAAAGCAATTATTTAGTGGGCTTGCTAGGCAACTAATAGATTAAGTAGGATTAGTCATTCAATAGTCTCTCAAATTATGTCTTTGCTTCAGAAATGAAATGGGTGCTTATTGGAGCTGAAGCGTGAGGGTGGGTGAATGGAATTGAATGCTTGGCCAGCTGCTGGAGAATGATCCTCAGAAATCTTTATTTAAAAGTCATTTGGGTTTCAGTGATACTAGTGACTATTGAAACGCCAGTAAGCATTCTGCCAGATAAACATGTTACATGAACTTTAAGTTTCAACTGAATCAATGTTGAGTTTCTGTTATATGACTGTATTAATTAAAAAGGAGTTGAAGGAAACTTCTCAATTGTTCAGCTCCAAGGGCACAGAGATGCTTGAGGTGTATCAAGATGTCCTTTGATATGCTGGTCTTGCTTAACACACTGCACAATGCAGTTTATTACTGACTTTACAATCACTTGCAATGGGTTTAAACTATCTTTTGCTGATCTTGAGTAACTTGCTTTGTGAGTTGGACACATCTGCTTAGCTTTCTGGATTTCTTTTCATACCAAATTCTATCTTCTGAAAATTCATCTTCCTTCTTGTATCTGACTGAGACCAATTTTCATCCTGACTGGCCATCAAAGTGATTGCTTTTCTAGGAGTTAATTGGAAAGAAGAAAATAGTATTTTCACAGTGGATGGTTTAATAATTTTTCTCTTTAAATACCATTTCAAATCTTTACCAAGTCCTAAATAACAAACAGGGGTCTTTGGGGTTCTCCTGGGGTGGTGGGCGGAAAGAGTGGAAAGGGAGATTGTGGAATCTTTGAGTAGGAGTCATACCTTTTTAGTCCAGAGAGATACCTCTAACCAGATAGATTTGTCTGAGTCTCATTTTAATCTGTATGTCTTGAGTTGCATGAACGTGTTTTTTTGATAATTGCTTTGTTAGTCCTCTGACACTGAGTGACAGTACTATTCAGTGCTTGACAGCTGAATCTATTGGCATACAACAGTCCTCATACACAGTGAGGTGTTTTCTTTATGGCTGGTGACAGTAAGAGCTTCCAAGTTGACAGAGGGGGCTAAGACATCTTTACAAGTGAGAAGAAAGCTGAGAGAGGATGAGGAGGTTCTCTGTCAAAATAAAAGCATTCGTTTTGTTCATCCTTCCCGCATAATGAACGGGAGATCTGATAGCTAGGTGGTAAAACATAATTTTTAAATGTGTTGCTTATAGAAGATTTTATCACTTATCTTACTATCAGGGTCCTCGTGACTTGTAAATTTTTGCAGTGAAAATAAGAAACAGTTTTTCTTTCCGTAAGGTGGTGGTTGTTCTGATGTAGAAAGAGTATATCTGCATGTAGAGAGTATTGTAGGATCCTCTAAGAACTGATCCATTGGTTAATTTTTCCCAAGAAATAGTATAGAATATGCATGTACTTAAGGGCTTTTTGCATACATTTGTTCTATTTTAAAGTTAAAATAAAGGTGAGTTTGAGAGCTGTAAATGTTTTACAGGCTCTCAAGTGATTTGTTGCTTTCATTTTATGCTTTGGACAGTTTCCCACTAGAAAATAATGGGTCAATTGGTCAAAATCTCTGTAATAAATTCAGGACAGTCTAAGAAATTGTGTAAGCAGTAGGCAACAGGATGCTTACAGTTACAGCGCTTGCTGTATCCATGTGGATGATAACATGAACTACTTGGTTTTGGGAGAAGCCAAAACAACCAAACAACAAAAAGAACCAAACAAACCCTGTGCTGAGCTTACTCAGATGCCCATCAGGAAAGAATCAGAAGATGAGTGGTTTATGCGATGAAAAGGTTATTACACGTGTATGTGGTTGATTACTGTCTGTTAGCTCTGTTCCTGGATATTCTGCTTGGATATTCACAAGAATGTCACTACTAATTTGTCTTTGCAACTCGACTCCATTGCATTAATATTTCATCTGTATTTGTCCCTTCCATTAATGTTTGTTCTCTCTTCCTGCCAAAAAAGCAAGAATTTAGACATGTTTGTGAGACTGTGGTAGCTTCAGTTATTGCTGGACTCTGAGATCCAAGAATATTTCTCAATTACTGTCAGTATAAAGTGATACACTCAAATGTACACAAATGAGTCTTTTATCAAGTAATTCTGACAGGGATACCCTTAGCTTAGTCCTGACACATGGCAGTGGTCACTTCTGTTTCAATGTTGCCTAGTGAAATACTGTTTACAAGCACGCTTTACCTGCAGTAGTTTGTGAACAACATTATATATCCTTTTACGTCTAATAAAAACACTTCAGAAAGACGCTTGTATGGTTTTAGCCTGTGTAATACAGCAGTTTTACAATATACCTGTACTGTAAATTAATGCTTTCCTGAAATTGGTTGTATAAAAAAAACTACTTGCATGCTTACAGTGAAGCTTGACCAAACCAACCTTTTCCTGCCTGACTTGGGTGCTATTGTTGCTCATAAGCACCTAGTCTTTAAATACTTCCAATGTTATCAACCTTCATGGCATTTTGCAGTTCAGAATTTCATGCTGTGATTCTTAAGGCTCCTACATCAGAGGGGTTTTTTTTTGGTGCAGAATTTTGAGTTAGGCATTTCTTCTGCATCATTTTCTAAAACCTGTTTTGGCTGAATTAATACTACTCTTAACTTGACTTTGAAAACCTAGGCCATTCCA
>NDXB01015730.1:23806-34888 GCA_002631895.1 Agapornis roseicollis | reverse complement strand
TCTCCAGGTCTCCTGGAGCTGTTCCAGCTCAGTCCCTCTGGTGCCTTTCAGGGGCAACACGCGGGTGGAGGAGGCCTGTGAGATGTACACCAGGGCTGCCAACATGTTCAAGATCGCCAAGAACTGGAGCGGTGAGTGGGGGGGGCCGGGGGCAGCCGCTGACCCACCGGCGCCTGAGCATCCTCCTGGGAATCCCTGCGCCGGAGCTCTGCATCCCAGCCCGTTTCCATGGGGACGCGGCTCCCCCATGAGTTATGCAGGGAGTGTGGGTGCAGGGGTGACCTGGTTGTGCCTCACGTTGAGATAGGGTGGTGGTTACTGCTTCATAATGAAACCTGGAGCCCACCAAAGAGGCGCTGCCCTGGGATTGCTCCTCAAGGAGATGTCTCTTTGAGGTGCGACATCAAACCTGATGGTTTGAGATCCACGGATTCCCCTTCCTGATGCAGCAGATGATGCTCCTTGCAAGGAAGAGCATTGGATGCTCCTTGTTCACCCCATTGGGTGAAGGAGCGCAATGAGTGGTGCTGGACACGGGTTGGGGTTGCTGCACCTCTGTGGGTGGTGGGAGGCGATGCTGCTTGGCCCTTCCATGGCGATCCTGCGTGATCCTGGTCCATGTGTCCCTGTGTGCTCCTCCCAGCGGCAGGGAACGCCTTCTGCCAGGCGGCCAAGCTGCACATGCAGCTGCAGAGCAAGCACGACTCGGCCACCAGCTTCGTGGATGCTGGGAACGCCTACAAGAAGGCAGATCCACAAGGTAAGGAGAGGGAAGCCGGGATGTTCCCTTGGGAAGCTGCTCATGGAGGAGGAGGTGGCACACGGGGGCTTTTGGTTCTCACCAGCACTGCTGGGGCTGCAGAGCCTTGCTGCAGGATACCCAGCAGCCATGGATGCCTGCTCTGGAATAGGGTCCTGAATGATGGAGGCTCGGGGCTGGTTCCTGCAGAGGTGTCACCTCCTCCTGGTGATCTCTGGTGCTTTGGCTGTGCCAGAGCCTCCGCTGAGCTCTGGTGCTGCTGCAGGGTTGTGAAGTGCTGCTCCTCAGCACCTTCCTTCCCAGGTGAGCTTGACTTTGGAGGAATCCTTCAGCAGGCCTCAGGGCTGGATCACACTGGGATCCACAGCCCCGTTCCTGCGGCAGACGAGAGGTGGGAGCAAACTGGGCTGAGCCTTGATGGGATGAGGAGGAAGGATCTGGATCTTTTAGATACGGTTGTGATGGGATAAGGATAAAGGATCTGGATTCCTTAGATGTGATTTTGATGGGATGAGGATAAAGATCTGGATCCTTTGGATCTGGTTGTGAAGGGATAGAGACAAGGGTAGAGGATCTGGATCCTCTGGATCTGGTTGTGATGGGATAGAGATAAGGGTAGAGGATCTGGATCCTCTGGATCTGGTTGTGATGGGATACAGATAAGGGTAGAGGATCTGGATCCTCTGGATCTGGTTGTGATGGGGTAGAGATAAGGGTAGAGGATCTGGATCCTCTGGATCTGGTTGTGAAGGGATAGAAACAAGGGTAGACGATCTGGATCCTCTGGATCTGGTTGTGATGGGTAGAGATAAGGGTAGAGGATCTGGATCCTTTGGACCTGGCAGTGAAGAGCAGGGCTGTGGTTTCCAGGAGCACCTCCCATTCCTTCCCCAGCCGAGTGTATGGAAACAGAGGAGCCAACCTCCCCTATTGCCCACACTTCCCGTCCCAGGGGGCTGGAGAAGCTCGCTCAGGCTGATAATCCCAGTGTGTAATTGTAAAGCACCCCAATTCCCAGGGGAATGGCAGCCCCTGCGTGTGAGGAGATGGGGATTTGCTTTTTGCTCGCTCTGAGGGTGCATGGGGACAGAGGCAGGGTGAACATGGTTTGTGCTGTACCTGTCCTCACTTTGGAGTGTTCCCTTCCAGGTGGGATGGGCCAGGAGGCTGCAGGTGGGATGGAGGGGATGTTGTGCTGGGTGAAGCGGGATGAGATCCACAGATCCGGAAGGGTGGGGGAATGTTCCGTGTGCAGCTCAGGGTTGGATGGGTCCTTCCAGAGACAAAGTGAGGAGATCCCTGTGTGAGGAGCTGGGGGGCAGCTTGGTGTCCTGGGATCAGTGTTGGGGTGGGCTGGAGCTCTGACCTGCTGCCTGACTCTCCTCTTTCTCCTGACCACTCATGCTGCAGAGGCCATCAACTGCTTAAATGCAGCTATTGATATCTACACCGACATGGTAAGAGCCTGCCCGGCAGCTCCGGTGGGGGCGAGGGGCAGGGCGGGCAGCGCCGGGCCGAGGAGGGGACCCCTCCTCACGGGCACCCTCTGCTTCCCCAGGGGCGCTTCACCATCGCGGCCAAGCACCACATCACCATCGCCGAGATCTACGAGGCTGAGCTGGTGGATATCGAGAAGGTGAGAGGGAAAGGGCACCGGGAGCGCAGGATCGGGGCTGGAAGTGCTCTGGGAAATGGGGCGGAAGGTTCCATAGGATCCCAGCCTGGTTTGGGTTGGAAGGGACCTTAAAGCTCCTCCAGCTCCAACCCCTGCTCCCACGGGCAGGGTCCCCTTCCACTGGAGCAGCTTGCTCCAAGCCCCTGTGTCCAACCTGGCCTTGAGCACTGCCAGGGATGGGGCAGCCACAGCTTCTCTGGGCCATCACCCTGGGCCAGCGCCTCAGCACCCTCCCAGGGAACAGCTTCTGCCTCAGAGCTCAGCTCAGGCTGCCCTGTTGGAGCAGGTTCAAGCCATTGCCCTTGGCCTGGCCCTACCTGCCCTTGGCCCAAGCCCCTCTCCAGGTTCACAGCTATTTCTGGATGCCCCCCAAGGAAGCTGCTGTTGGTTCCCATAACCAAGGCCCCTGAGCAGGGATCCTGCACATCACAGAGTCCAAAGAACAAAAGTTCATGGTTTCCAGGTACTGGTTTCTGGACAATCCTTTTCTTTCCGAGCTCCATTGGATCCCCCCTCTGTGTTAATGCCCCTCCACTTGCAGCTCACTGAAGCCTTGCTCTTGACTGCTCTGTTTGTTCTATGGTGGCAAACCTCATGCTTCAGAAGTGACACCGAGGTGTTTCTGTCCCCAGGCCATTGCACACTACGAGCAGGCTGCTGACTACTACAAGGGAGAGGAGTCCAACAGGCAAGTGGCCTTCCCAGAGGCTCTCAGCAGGGAGGGTGGCAGAGGGGGTTTTGTCCCGCTCCTTGCACACTTCTGAACCACCCATTGGTGGGATGCTCACATCCTGCTGCCATTCCCCTTTGCATGTTGGCTGTTACAATGAAAACTCCCCTGATGTGCAGCCTTGGGTCCTGCGTTACGCATCAGCTGCTACAGGAGGCAGCTGGGGGTGCCAGGGTGTGGGTTGGTTCCTCACTTGAGGCTGTTTGATTGCAGCTCGGCCAACAAGTGTCTGCTGAAGGTGGCTGCCTACGCCGCGCAGCTGGAGCAGTACCAGAAGGCCATCGAGATCTACGAGCAGGTGAGGATGTGCTGCATCCATGGGGAGAGCTCCCGCTGCCAAGGAAAACGGCTCAGGGGTGTGCTCACGGTATTCCATGGCCTGGGAGCTGCTGATGGCACAGCAGGGCTGATGGTGCCTTGGCAAGGCAGTGTTTGCTCCTTTGCTGCCGAGAGTTGCTGTGTCCCAGGATCCCTGCTTTGGGGCTCTGACTCCACTTGGGATTAGCTGTAAATCTCTGGCTCCCCAACAGCTGCTTGTATGGACCCTGGTGCTTTCCCCCATCATTATCCGCAGTGGGTGCAATCTTAACCATCCCTCCTGCTCGTCACTGAGTTCTTCATGACGAGGTTGCCTTCCCCCCCCTCTCCCTGTGCCAGGTGGGGACCAACACGATGGACAACCCTTTGCTCAAGTACAGCGCCAAGGAGTATTTCTTCAAAGCTGCCCTGTGCCACTTCATCGTGGACGAGCTCAATGCAAAGGTCGGTGGGCACCAGGTGTTATCCCAGCCTCCTGCATCCCGATCCAGCAGCCTGGCCCGGCTGAGGCACATCCCTGTGCGTGCAGGCCTGCGTGGCTGTTGCATGGGTGGCAGCTTCCAGTGCCGTGGGGTTGAGTTGGGTCCATTGGGAGCGTTTAGGGCTGGAAGGCAAGAGCTGAAGTGGAAAGCGAGTGCTTGGAGGCGAGGTGGTGAGGGTTGGCTGCTCTCTTCCAGCTCGCGCTTGAGAAGTACGAGGAGATGTTCCCAGCGTTCACGGACTCCCGGGAGTGCAAGCTCTTGAAAGTGAGTAAAGCCGGGATAAAGGGAGCATCAAGTGGGAGTAAGGAGGGAGCCCCTCTTGTAAGCGGTGCTGCTGCCCTTTGCTTGCTGCCTTCTCCCCTCGCCCTGGATGTGCTCTGTTTTTCCACCCTGGTGGAGCAGACTGCACTCACTTGGTCTGGGCTTGATTCCAGACCTCTGGAAGCAGCTGCAGGATGAGTGCTTTACCTCTCCTAAACCATCAGCCCAGCCCCACACTGCTCTGTGTCCGTGCTCTGAGCAGGCTTGTGGAGGCACTGCTGTGGGTGGGAAAGGTCTCCTGGGTGCTCTCCGTGGTCATGCAGCGTTTTCCCATTTTCCACGTTTTTGTCCCTAGAAACTGCTGGAAGCTCACGAGGAACAGAACTGCGAGGCCTACACCGAGGCGGTGAGTGCTCAGCTGGGCCTTCTGTATCCTCATCTGGGGGGGCACACACTGCTCGGTGTCGGGTCAGTTCTTGCTGAGTCCAACAGGGAAACCATCAGGAATGTCAGGGGTTGATGGAGCATCCCATGGGATCAGTGGCAGCGCCGCCCCAGCCTGCACAGCTCCTGTGCTTAATGCTCCTATCCTGCTGCTCCATGTGCCAGAGCCCAGGGAGCTGCAAACCTGCCTGGGAGCAGAGGCTGCTTCCAGGGTCTGGCAGAGGCTGGAAGGGCTCCAGGTGCTGTTGGGAGGCTCCTGGTCTGGCTCCCATTGGATTGCAGTTGGTTGGTGCAGGGTGTGGGGTTTGGAGCCTCCTTTGGCTGAGGCTGGAAATGGCGCGGTTCAGGTTTGAATTGATTTTGATTCTGTTGCATTTTCAGTTTCAATATTGGATTCTGTGTTATTATCTTAATAATTTTATTCTAATATTAATACTTTTGATGACTTTTATTCTAGTTTCATTGTCATTCCCTTCCCTTGCTTGTTCTCTTTTCCTTTCCCTTTTGCCTTTTCCTTTCCTCCTCTCCTCCTTTTTATCCTTTTCCTTTCTTCTCTCTCCTCTCTTCCTTCCTGTTTCTCCTCTCTTCCCCCTTTCCCTCTGGACGCAGCAGTTCCCACACGCACCTCGGGCCCTGCCCGGTGCCTCCTTCACCTCCCGGTGTCTCAGTGTTGCTCTGTCCCCGCAGGTGAAGGAGTTCGATTCCATCTCGCGCCTGGACCAGTGGCTCACGACCATGCTGCTGCGCATCAAGAAATCCATCCAGGGGGAAGGGGACGGGGACCTCAAGTGAAGCAGCTCCGGTCCCGCCGCTGCGGTGCCCCCGCGCCACCACCTCTGGCTTCGTTCCGTGTCCCACCCCGCCTGTCCCGTAGTGTCCCGCTCGGTGCCCCCGAGCCCAGCCTGTCAATACCTCGTGCAGCTCAGTCCAAGCCCTCGCTTCTGCTCTTGCTCTGCTCTGGTGTCGCTGTGTCTGTGCCCAGGGGACCTTCCCTGAGCCGCACGCGGAGCTTGGGGTGTTTTCTAAAGGAGCTTTTAGAACCGTGCTCTAGTGAGAGGCTTCGCGGCTCCCCCACCCCGTGTGCACGTGTGGCATCCATCCCATAGATACCCCACACATCCCACGCGCGCTGGAGGCAGGACACGCTGGCGGACAGGGCAGCTGGGCAGTAGACCCAGTGTACGTTGTATTCTGGGTCTGAGATGCAACATTGAGGTTCTGGATGTCCTTGGATCTATTCCTCCACTTCATTTCGTGGCACGGCCCATCCTCCCATCCGCAGCAGGAATCTCTTTTTCCAGCTATCCATTTAGCTGACCTCCTCCTGCTGTTGCTGCTGCAGGTTGTGAGGACACGTGAAGCCTCCAGCCTCTCCACCACTGGGGATGCTGCCTCCTTCCTGCCACCTGCAGAGGCACTGCCTGAGGTTTGATGGTACACGGAGACCTTGGCTGAGTTCTCTGGGTGATGGCTGGGAAAGGTGCAGCCCTGTTTGAAATTCCCATAGGAACTTTAGAGCTGTGGTTGTAGCCGAGGCTGATTCCAGGCCTGTGCATGGGGGGTGGCTCAGGAGCTTGTGCAGTTTGTGAGCATCACACTGGTTGTCTGCAGGGAAGGGATTTTCAGCTGTGCAAGGAGTGGATCAGGAACTGCTTCCTTTGGCACAGCTGCTCCTGGGGTAGGTCCTCAGCTGTGGCTGTTGCTGTAGTCCCAGTGCTGCTGCCTGGGCTTGGCTCTGGCCTCCATTCCCTCCCTGAAGCAATGGGCTCTGGCACCAGCGTTTGTGCTCCTGTCCAGTTGGTTTTAACCTGGTTGTTTATGAGCAGACACAGTCTGGTGCATTGGCCTGAAGGGTTTAGTCCTGTTCAAGCTGGACTTTATCCCTGCCATGGGCTTAAGCAGAGGGAAACCCTAAGCTGCTGCATTCACCTGGGGTAAAAGGATGGGTTGGAACCATTCTTATCTCATTTCCTTGCTTTTCCTGCCTTTTTGGGGTCACTTTGCTGGTATGGGGCACATGGTGATGGCTGTGTCCTGCCTGAGCCCCAGTGAGGGCAGCGCAGGCAGGAGGCTTACTTACATTCCTACATTCCCTGTGTCACAAAGCTCTGAGGCTTTCCCACCTTTTTGTGTTCCCTTTTCCCATTGCCAGTATTCGGCATGGTTGGGCTGTGTCTGACCAGAACCCGGGCCCAGGGCTCGTGGGGCCTGTTCTGAGTACCAGCATTAACCAACCACCATTAAGTTGCGTGTGAGTAGGCTACAGCATGTCCGTCCTCCGGTGTACCCGTGGTGAATTGTGACACTGTAAATGACAATCTGCCACTGCTGCATCCCCTCTGTACCATGGCAATGTCTGACTGGGATGGCCTTAGCAGGAATATACTGTTCTGTGTGAATCTGTACATGAATAAAGTGAAAACCATGGATGTACCTGGTGAGGGATGGTCTTCCCTGGAGAATCCTGATGTAAAGCATTGGGTAAGAGCTGCTGTGTGTGGTGCTTCCCTTTGGGTCCCCGTCACCCCACTGACCTGCCTGTTGTGGGGAGCTGGAAGAAGCCCAAAGTGTCCCCATTTTCCAGGCGTGTTTCCCAATGCCAAAGCTGAGCTCCAACAATCCCATCCTGGCTCCCAGCAGCAAGGTCTGGCCGGGACGAGCTCTACGCCCATTGTCCAGCACCAGGCCTGCAGCATGGCAGGGCTGAGATGGGACCCTGGTGGCACACAGAGGGGACAGAAAGGTTTGATACCAGTGACCACGTTCAGGATTTAATCAGAGCAGGCTCCAGGAGTAACTCGTTGCTGTGCAGGGCCGAGTACAACAGGTCCCTGCTTACAGGTACTGATGCTCAGGCTTTATACCCCCTTTACACCAGTGTGGGGACCCCAGCCTTGTATAAATAGTTCAAATACAGCCTCTTGGAAATGCTCCTATAGGAAATTCCCTTTCTGTAGGATACAATTCTACCCAGCGCAACACTGCAGGGATCCTGTCAGGTTCAGAACCAGCTCTGTGCCAGCCTGGGTGTTGTTACTGCTTTGCCAACCCCTAAACCCTGCCAAGGTTTGACTGTGCTTACCTTCATGCCAGTACAACCCTCCAGGAGCATTCCTCAGCTGTGGAAATGCCAATGTAACAGTGACATAAAGAGAAACAGGAAAGGGAAGGAGAAACCCAAGAGTCACCCCAAGCAGATGTTTGTCAGGGCCAAGGATTCCAAAGGTTCCTTGTGCCACACACAGGGATAACAACCTGAATCCTCCCAGGTGCTCCAGTGAGGTCAACCACAGCAACTACCTTGTTCCACCTTAGCTTAGCATAGGAAAAGGCAGGAAATGCTGACCCAGGACAGAAAGTGTCTCAGGTTTCCCTGTGTAAAAGCTTTCCCACCTACTGGATGTGATGGGAGAACAAGAAGAGATGCTAAGGGAAGATCTGGAGATACTAAGGGAAGGTCTCCCTGTTGTGGTGAGGAATTCCCTAAAGGGCGATTCTCATGGCTACTGGTGCTGCTGGGATCCAAATCTGATGGGTGAAGGGCAGTTGGGCTTGGGAGCCTCAGTGCCAGTGCTCACCTTCCTGATGTAAGCCAGACTGTGCCTGGAGTGCTGCATCCACCTGAGAGCAGCTCCAGGGCCTAAAGGGGCTGCAGGGAACCTGGAGAGGGGCTTGGGACAAGGCCCTGTAGGGCCAGGTCAAGGGCAATGGCTTGAACCTGCCCCAACAGGGCAGCCTGAGCTGAGCTCTGAGGCAGAAGCTGTTCCCTGGGAGGGTGCTGAGGCGCTGGCCCAGGGTGATGGCCCAGAGAAGCTGTGGCTGCCCCATCCCTGGCAGTGCTCAAGGCCAGGTTGGACACAGGGGCTTGGAGCAAGCTGCTCTATGAAAGGGGTCCCTGCCCGTGGGAGGAGGGGTTGGAGCTGGAGGAGCTTGAAGGTCCCTTCCAACACAAACCAGGCTGAGATCCTATGAGGAGGTGCCCTGCCAGGGTTATTCTAGTACAGTTCAGCACCAGATGCTGATCAAGAGAAGCCCATGGATGGGAAGGTTCAGACTTAAGCCCTTCCTCCAAACCCCTCCACTGGGGGCATTTAAACAGACACAGGCCTAAAACTGCTGCTCAGGTTCCTAGAGTCTTGCAGACAAATCTGGGCAATAAAGGCCTAAGTCCCTTGATGCAGGGATAGAATCACAGAACAGTTCAGGTTGGAAAGGACCTTAAGATCATCCAGTTCCAACCCCCTGCCCTAAGCAGGGACACCTCAAACTCCTCAAACTGGGTTTCACTTCCTTGCCCTCTTTCTGCCTTTAGCCACAGGAACCCCGGAGCTCCTGCTCCGAGCTGAATTCACCTCAGGGGACTCTTGCACGGGTGGGATTACCTGCAGCAGCTCAACAGCAGAACAGGAGGCAGCCTTTCCAATGGGATTATTAAAGGCAGTTCTATAGCTCTGAGCAGCAGTGGAGGAAAGAGCTCTGCTGGGGTCTGAAGCAGCGGGAAAGGGCTTGGATACAGGTAATGGGAAAATGCCAATTACAATTCCCTACACTGCCTTTTCCTGCTGGAGCACTGCTCTTAGCCAACCCTGGTACACGACGTGATTTGGTCTCTCAATTCCAAGTGAGATGAAGACGCTCACTGAACAGGAGTGCAACGTTGTGCGAGGTTCCACTGAAATGGAAGCAATAACCAGCACCTGCACAGACACAGCACGTGGCTCCCGCCTGCCCAGTTTGCTCCTAAAGAATCCAAACTGGAATGAAAGCCCAGATCTTTCCAAAGCTCACTCTTGTTCCCAAGGAGAGAGCTGCTTGGGTCTTTGGCAAAAGCAGAGCTATCTCACCCTTTCCTGAAAAGCACTTTAGGAAATCTCATTTTATGGATGATTTTCCACTAGGGAAAACATAATTCATCTCACTAAGCTGCAAGGCAGAGAAACATCACGTTGCTTCTCTTGATTGTACAAGTGTCATCAATCGAATCAAACTCACTCCTTCATTCCAACCAAGCTGAGTACAAGCACCTCCTGTCACTGCAGGCAGCGAGAGCCAACGGGCTCAACTACACCCTTCCAGGGGTAGGGAAGCAACTTACAGGGACTTGCGCAGCCTCTCCCACCACCCTGGTGCAGTGATGCTGAGCCCTACCTTCAGGAGATGGAGCTGTACCAGGTGGGGAGTGAATACTATGAGGAGATCCTGGCAATCCAATGCATGTTCTTCACATCTATCCCTGCTTCCTTGTCACACCTCCCCAGTCCCCTCGGCAGGCTGTTGGTAAATGGCTGTACAAGGGGGTGCAGCTGTAACTACCACGTTACTCCATGTTGACCAGAGCGTGCAGCTGTGGCTGGATAGAGTCTGTCTGTGTGTGCAGCACCGTCAGCTCACTCAGGGTGGTTGCTATGAGGGCTTCCTGCGGCCCTGGTGTCCCATCAGCCTTACAGTCTGTGCCGGGGGCAGAGCTGGTGTCGTGCAGCGCCGTCACGCTCCCCGGGGCAGCCGCTGCCACGCTCTGGTAGTGGCTGTTCCCAGGGAAGGGCAGCAGCTTCTCCGGGATTTTGGGGGACACGTCGTATTCCTCGTCGGGAAGCTCCGTCTTGTGACCTTCATCGTTCTTAGCTGCTCCTTCCACAATGACCAGGAAGGATTTCCAGGGAGTGTTCTTATCGTGTATCTGAAAACAAGGACCAGAGAGCAGGAGGTTGGACACGCGCTGACCGGCCAGGAGGCACATCCGGCTTCTATGGGATGCCGGTGGACAAGACCTCTATTTCCACCCCACTAACACCTTCCCACCCCAACAAGGCTGCCATTGGGGGCAGTGGGTGACCCCAGAAGAAGGCCTCAAGGCAGCAGGACACGAGCTGCCTACCGAGGTGTGCCGCCGGAGCGTGGACTTGTCGGTGAAGGTCCTGCCGCAGGCGTTGCACATGAAGGGCTTCTCCCCGGTGTGGATGCGGTGGTGCCGCTGCAGCGCGTTCAGCTGCGTGAACTGCTTCCCACACTGGTCACAGCAGTAAGGCCGCTCCCCTGCAAGAGCAGTGAAAGGGTGATGGTGGGTGCTGCACACCCCTGTGCTTCACCAGCTGATGAGGCACAGGCAAGCATGCTGGGCTGCACCCCCAGAGTGTCAGCAGCAGGGCAAGGAGGGGATCCTGCCTCTCTGCTGTGTGAATGGGGAGACCCCCTGCAGCCCTGATCCAGCTCTGGGGCAGCAGCACAAGAGGGACCTGGAGCTGTTGGAGCCAGGGCAGAGGAGGCCATGGAGCTGCTGCGAGGGCTGGAGCAGCTCTGCTCTGGAGCCAGGCTGAGAGAGCTGGGCTGGGGCAGCCTGGGGGAGAGAAGGCTCTTGAAGGAGAGACCTGAGAGCAGCTCCAGGGCCTAAAGGGGCTGCAGGGAACCTGGAGAG
>NDXB01015730.1:0-10697 GCA_002631895.1 Agapornis roseicollis | reverse complement strand
CAGGGAACAGCTTCTGCCTCAGAGCTCAGCTCAGGCTGCCCTGTTGGGGCAGGTTCAAGCCATTGCCCTTGGCCTGCCCCTACAGGCCCTTGTCCCAAGCCCCTTTCTCTCCAGGTTCCCTGCAGCCCCTTTAGGCCCTGGAGCTGCTCTCAGGTCTCCCCTTCAGGAGCCTTCTCTCCCCTTGTCCAGGCTGCCCCAGCCCAGCTCTCTCAGCCTGGCTCCAGAGCAGAGCTGCTCCAGCCCTCGCAGCAGCTCCATGTCCCTCCCGTGCTGTGTTCCCTCCCATCCCCACCCTGACCCCCCGGCTCCCTCCAGCCCCATCCCCTCACCCTTACCTTCGCTGTCTCCATTAGGACTCCCTGTGCAGCCGCTGCCAGCTCCTCCCTGGGGCCGGGGCTGCGGGGCTGCCCCCGGAGCCTGCGGGCTGCCAGCAGCACCTTCCTCCCGGCCAGCACCAGGGCCTCGGCCGCAGGATGCGTCTCCTCCTCCAGCAGCTCATCCCCGCAGTCCTCAGCCAGCCTGGGGCAGGATCCACCGTGCTCAGCCCTTTGCCACCCCGTGGGTACCTCACCGCATCCCTCCCGAGCACACATCCCTGCTCTGTCCCACCTCCCCTTTTCCATTCCCAATGGAATTCCCCCTTCGTGTTCCCCATCCCTCCCTCCTTACGTCCCACCTCTCCAGCGGGATGCAGGCAGGAGGCGCAGGCTCTCTTCCCGCTTCTTTGCCATCCCTTCCTCCTCCTTCCCAGCCCCAGATCTGCCCAGGAAGCAGCCCCAAACCCACCTCCTGGCAACAGCAGCGAGTTCTTCTGTGGCTTTGGCCAGCGTTTCTGCATTCTCCCCTATGTCGGGACAAATCCCATCTTCCCATTCCAGGGCCAGGATGAGGTGGCAGAGCTGCGCAGCCATGGGGCACAGGATCCTTTGAATGGCTTCGTTTTCCGTCAGGAGCCCGAGGTCACAGAGGTGAAATGGCTCCATTTTGTCCTGCCTGGAGAAGGGAAACGCAACCTGGAGTTATTTGGGATGCGTTTGCATTCGGATGGCGGCTCCTGGCACTGGAAGCGCCGGGTTTGGTTCCTCCCAGCTCTTCCACCCTGTGTCCATGGCCACATCCATGGCTCGGGGCCCTGGGAGGCCCCGTTCCCACCCCGCGGCTCCATACGGGCACCGTGAGCCGAGCCCAGCCGCAGCGGGGCCGGGGTTCACCCTCCCGGGCACGGTCAGGCCTGCGGGTGGGCGCCGGGGCCCTGGGGTCCTTCCTGCAGCAACCCTGGGGCCGGTCCCTCCTCCCTGCCCGCGGGGCACNCGTCATGCTCACTGTATAAACTGGGGGCAGCTGCCCAGAAGGGTTACATCACTGCTTGGGTCAGGCTGGGCATTGGTTATAGGTGGTGAGCAGTTGTATTCTCTTCCCTTGTTATTTTCCTTGTCATTATTATCATTGGTGGTGGCAGCAGTGGTTTGTGTTCTACCTTAGTTACTGGGCTGCTCTTATCTCAACCCTTGGGAGTTACATTCATCTGGTTCTCCTCCCCATCCCTCTGGGAGCAGGGGGAAGAAGAAGGTGGGGAGGGGGGAGTGAGCAAGTGGCTGCATGGTTCTGAGTTACCGGCTGAGCTTAAACCACGACAGATCTTCACCTTTTTAATGACAATTTTAGAATAGAGTCAGAAATAACATGAAGGCCACAGGAATGTAATCATGAGTGGAATGCTAAATGGAACTGGGAGGCGTAAGTTGGTTTTTAGCTTTCAAAGGTCTTAGCATAGTGCTTTGGAAGGGTGAAGTGCTGGTGAAGAACTGAAGGATAGTTGAGAGCTGCCTTTCATAGACTTGCCTGACTGCACAAACTAGAGATGAGCCTTTGTTAGGAATCCTTAACACAGCGCTTACATGAATTCCCTTGCAAGTTCTATCACACAGGAGCAAAGTGCTACCAAGGAGATAAGTGCAAATTTTCTCATGCTCCCCTGACTGCAGAAACAAAAGAGCTGCTGGATAAGGTGAGCAGTTTGTGCCCTGGGAACAGGAGGGTTGCTGCTGGAAACAAGGGGGTGCTTGCTGGAAATTTCCATGTGATTCTCAGGGAATGTGATGCTAAACAGTAATGATGTTAAACTTCCCTGTTGCTTTTTTTGCATGGTAAGTCTGTGACCAGGTTCAGTACTAGGAATTCCTAGCAGTCATTTTTAGCTGTATCAGACTTGTTGATTTTCCCAGCTCATGTTTCTGTCCATGAACTTGATTTGTGCCCCTGCCTGTGGGTGACTGCATGGAGTCTGCAACAGGAAGGGTGGCTTTCATGTGGCTTACCTTCAGCTGTGTAGAAGTTAGATATCACCTGGCTGACATTCAGGGTGGAGAAAGGAATGAGCTGCTCCCTCTGAATGATTCATGAAATCCTGATCTTGAAGTAGGGTGTTTGTGTCTCTCTGCACTTCCTGTACAACAGCCCTTGACAGAAAGTGATATGAATTTAACACTTGAAGCATTGTGGATCTCGGAACAAGTCCTTCAACTGCCGTCACTTAAAATTACTGTTTGAAGGAAATGACTTGTGTGGAATTGTCCCTTCCTGGCTGCAGAAATAGTTTCACCCTGGCTGTGAATGGGTGTCCTGGATTTATGATCATCCTGAGTTTGATGTTAATAGTACTGTTGTAGCAGGTAATGGGATGGAAGGGGCAGGAGTGAACTGAACTGCACGTGCTGCAAAGTTTATGAAGTGTTTGCTGCATTCCAGGTTTTGAATAACGAGGAGGAGCCACAGAATGAAGATGAGAAAGAGCTGGAGGAGCTCCGGAAGCGTGGCATAGTTCCTCTCCCCAAGCCTCCACCAGGAGTGGGGCTTCTGCCAACCCCACCGGAGCAGTATGCCTTTTCTGAGTCTGACATGGAAAACTACCAGGATCCATCAGGGGACTATAAGAAGATCCCATCTCTGTTTGAAATAGTTGTGAAGCCAACTGTGGATTTAGCACACAAAATTGGGAAAAAGTAGGTGTCAGAGCTTAGTGTAGGACCCCTCCTTCAGACACAGCTGCAGGCATAGGTGAACAGTTCTCTTTGCTCCTGTCACAAGTGTGCACTCCTGAGTGTATTTGCTGAGTTAAAGTCGTGGCAGATATTGGCTGTCATAATTACTTAATGCTTTCCCTAGAAGAGAGCTTCCTGAGCATTGCCCTTCCAGGAAATCACTCCGTTGGCTCTTGGTTTGGCTCTGTGCCTGTGTGCCTATCTCTGCTTGCAGGCTGAGCAGTTCATTCTCTTTCACAGCCTCTTCACGGCTGTAGCTAACAGACACTCCTGTTGAAGACTGTAGGCCTTGGGATGTTTAAAACTCTTAGCTGCAGCCAGTACCCAGTTCTGGATCTGCTAGGATGTTGTACGTGTTCTACTTTCAGACACTCTGTTGTGTTATGGTGAATATTTTAGTGTATAGAGTTACTCTCTTTGAAAATGACTTTGCTTCTAAGATCAGCTAAGAGCAGACGTGTAAGGGTGAGGAGGGCATAGCTAACAGGCTGCTGATCTTTGTAGGTGCACAACCTGATTCACTGATTTCCTTTTGCCTGCAGGCCACCAACCTTCTACAACAGCGCATCACCCCCGAGACCACCGTTCCCGGGAAATGACCCGCATTCCCAGCACATGTATAACCCAGGTTCAAGTCCAGGACCAGGACCTGGCATGTCCCAAGGACATAATGGGCCACCAATGCACCCAGGTTCTCCTGGACATCATCCATGTGGAGGGCCCCAAGGGCCAGGCATGCCGCAGAGTCCTCCCATGCAGGGTGTTCCTCCAGGCTTTCTTGGACCCCAGAACCAGAGTGGTATGCCTATGCAAGGACAGCAGGGTGGCCCACCTCACACCCCACCAGGTCTTGGTGGATCTTACAATGCTCCGGGAGGACATATGGTGAACATGCCAAGAGAGAATCACTGTCCTCCAGGGCCACAGTACCAGCAGATGCCTGGAGAGCGGCAGGCCAACATGAATTATGAGCCTATTCAGAATGCAGCTGACTTCTATGACAATTACTATTCCCACCAAGCTGTACACAACTTCCAGCCAGGCAATAACTCCGGCGGTAAGAACACTTCAGAATTGCTGTTCTTTGATCTGGTGCTTTGCAGTGGTGTGGTACTGAAATATCGTGGCTCCAAAGCTGAGCTGCTGAGAGCATCTTGGATAGATGTCTTCAGCGTAAAGGTGTTTTCAGATGGTGGTTCCCAGTTGTGTAATACACATCACAGTGGTTTGACTTGATGTGGTTCATGTTTTCTCACCTCTGTTGTAAAACCTTGTATAGGGTAGCTGCTGACTGGTGTTTTTGTGCTGCAGAAGGACCGTGGCATGGAGAATTCTCAGATCACCAGGCTCACCTCATGGCTCAAGAGTCGCATCAAGGTGGAAGCGAGTCGGACTGCATGAGTAGCCACATGGGCCATAAGCCAGCCATGAATGTACCGGATTTCCTTCCAGCAATGCAGAAAGCCCTTTATGCAAGACTTAGTCAGAAGCATCAGAGAGATGGAGACTCTGTCAGCAACCAGGGGCAGAGAGCAATGAGCAAGGATGAAGGTAAGATCATTTTGTTGGAGTTCTAAACATACTGACTGTGTATTAGCCTGGGACATGGATTTTTGTCACCTCCCAGCTTGTTGTAGGATGTTAGTGTAGGGTTAGTGCTTTGTTCCAGTTCCGCGTAGAAAGAACCATGGATAATTTTTGGATATAGTTTGTGCTTTAAAAGGTTCTGTTGTGGATAAGTAACTCAATTCCTTCATACAATCCCTGCCTGGAACAGAGAGGTTTCTAACTGCCAGTACTGCGAGTGCATCTTAGATTCGTTCACACAGTTGTGTATTAATCTTTCTGCATATTCCGTATCTCTAGAGCAGTAGCTTTCCCTCTGGGATAGCTGCACTTTGCAGTATTAACCTGGATGATGGAGAGCAGTAGCCCTCCTGATCAGATCCAGCCACAGAGTGCTCTTGTCCCTTGTCCTGCTCCCTGTTGCCCCTTCTTATGAGGCTGCTGAGTTGTGTGGCCAGAAGTGCCTCTGTAGGACCAAAGGGCAGCTGCTGTACCTGCTGTTTGTGAGGACATGCTGTATCCTGGGGTTTAGAGGGTGCTGTCTATGTAATTCTGATCAAATGGTGAGAGATGTGGAGATGCAGCCCTCCAGGCTGCACAGAAAACCAGAGCACCTGGGGGTAACCTGCTCTGAGCTGGAGGCTGCTCATCACAGTGACATGTCTTCCTGTCCAGAGGGCTTTTGGAAAGCAGTGTGAGGGGAAAATGCCTCCAGAACATGCCTCTGCCTGTCATTGAGTGCTGGTGTGGTACAGCTGGCAGTGGGGGAATGTAGAGTCACAGCATCAGCCAGGCTGGAAAAGCCCTTCAAGCTCACCCAGTCCAACCCTTACCCCAGCACTGCCCAGGCCACCCCTGCCCCATGGCACTGAGGGGGTGTGAACCCTTGCAGGGCCGGTGCCTGCAGCCCTGCCCTGGGCAGCCTCTTCCAATGCCTGAGCACCCTGTGGGCAAGGAATTGTTCCTCAGCTCCATCTGGACCTGCCCTGGGGCAGCTTGAGCCTGGTTCCTCTTGTCCCATCCCTTGTTCCTTGGGTGAGCATGTGTTACTTGCATTTGATACTGAGGGGGGACACGACAGGATGGGTTTGTCTTCTTTTCTAAGCCTACTGAGCCACAATAGACACTAAGTCTTCTTCCGCAAGCAGGTGAGTTAGGATGTGGAGCTAAGCACAGAGCTGGGCTGATGAGGCTTGCCAAGGAAATTATATCCCATGGATGAGGATTTATCCTTTAACATAAAATACTCTTCCCTTCCTGAATCTTGAGCTTTCACCAGAACGTGGTGATTTGGATGTAATAAGGCAGCAAATTCCACATCTGTAATAGATCTGGGTCTGAGACTTAGGGTGCTGTTTTACTTTTCATTCTGCCGCCCCATGATGAAGAGCAGCTTCACCAAGACTTACATTTTAAATGGGGTTTTTATTAGTGCTGGTGGAAGTAATTGTTTGAGACAGGTCCTTTTCCCAAGTTAACATGGGCAGAACGCAGCAGAGCTTGGGTGCATCTCAGGTACCTACAGGGTGTTCTTGTTACGTCAGTTCTGTGTTGAGCTGGATTTTGGTCACTCTGGATTACAGTTATTGCAGTACAGGGAGAGATTAGTTAATACCAGGTCTGTTCAGTCTCAGTTTGCTCAGCAGCTACCCTTTATAGGAATGAATGTGCTGTATTCCCCGGTGATTGACTAATCTTGGTTTGGTGGGTTTCAGATGACAACGTTAACTGGTATTCCAGCAGTGAGGAGGAGGAGGGCAGCAGCGTTAAATCAATCCTAAAAACCCTAAAGAAACAAAGTGAAAACTTCCGGAATCGGCAGCAACATTCCGCAGAGCAGCACATGCTTGGGATTCCGACTGACCCCCGGCTGGCAAAGGAGAAGGGAGCAGGGCCCCAGGCTGCTGACCCCAGGCTGAGGGCTTCTCCCAGGTCCAACCCACGGAAGCCTTCGGAGTCCGGCTCCCTGGACCCCCGGCTCGTGCGGGATCCCCGGATGCACAAGGTCAGTGAAGGTGCTCACGGCAGCTCGGCCCTTGGGGGAGCAAAGCTTGAGCTGCACCACGCTGGAAGCAAGGCCAAGCAGAAGGGGATGGATGATGATGAAGAGGACTCGGAGAGAGAGCTGCGGGAGCGAGCTTTCCTCATCCCCTTGGAGCCTTTGCCTGGTGTGACGCTGAGGGATCCGCGCTCCCAGCTCCGGCAGTTCAGCCACATCAAGATGGATGTCACCCTCATGAAGCCAAACTTTGCTAAGCATATTGTGTGGGCACCTGAGGACTTGCTCCCCATACCTCTGCCTAAGCCTGACCCTGTCTCTTCAATCAATTTACCTCTCCCTCCCCTCATTGCTGACCAGAGACTGAACAAGCTGCGAGGCTTGAAGAGCGATGCCCATGCGAGCTCCGTGCCGGCCGACCCACGCCTGGCTGCCAAGGCAAAGAACAGCCTAGCAGCCCGGGGCAGCTACTTGGATCCTGCTGCAGATTCCCATGCCAGCAGTTCCAGCAAGCTGGGAGATCCCCGCTTACAAAAGAACGTTGATCCCAGGCTGCACAGACTGTCGAGTGCAGACGCGCACCATGGAGTCGTAAAGGACCCCTCGCACCCTGCCAAGTTTGACCCCCGCCTCGCCAGGTCTGCTGCTGGCTCCTCACAGCCCCCCGAGGCTGCCACGGCTAAACCCGAGCCGGATGCTCTGCCTCCCTACGCTCCCAAACTGGCATCCAGTGGTGTGAGGCTGGGAGCTCCGGGCTCGATCCTGAGCGGTATCAGCCTCTATGACCCACGAGATCACAGCTCGACGCTGGACACGGCTCCAGCGGCTTCAGGAGAGAATGGAGAGAACCAGAAAAAGAGCATTTTGAAAAATTCCGGGAAGAGCGAGCCCGGTGCCCTGGAAGATTCATCTCTGCAGAAGGAGAAAGCCCCGGAGGGAGCCAGCTCCACGGAAGCTGCTCCGGATAAAGCAAGCAGCAGCAGCAGCAAACCTCAGGCGAAACACTCCAGCGCTGCCCCTGCGGTGCACAACCTGCCCATCCAGGCCTTGTCGGGGCTGATCAGACCCCAGTACAGCGACCCCCGGCAGGTCAGGCAGCCTGGGCAGGGAACTCAGCCCTCGGAGCCCGAGCCCGATGGGGAGTCAGATGACAAGTCCTTAAAAGATGTTTTCAAGACTTTCGACCCCACTGCTTCCCCCTTTTGTTAGCGATCGAGTCTTTTTACCGTTGTGAATATCGCAGGTTTCTGCTGTTTTGTAACTGGTTTACCTCTTTGCTTTATTTATTTGTAAATTATAATTCTCAACACTTTTCAGCTGCTAATCTCAGAACCACAATGCAGTCCTCCGGTCCGCTCTAGTGTTTGCAAGGCTGTGGTATTTTCTATAGACATACTTTTCCAAGTTCAGGGAAGACTAATAATTGACATGTAGAAACCCCCCTTCCCCTCCCATGTATCGTGTTAGAGCTGATTCAAGCACTTTCATTGTAAATAAGCCATGAAGAAGCCCCCCCCCCACTCCGGAGCTGTATATGTGTGAGCTGTCTCTTTCATAAAGGCCATGTAGATCTGATTGCCACATTTGTATGATTGTATAGACACGAGCAATATTATGTACATTTACTGTGAGAGGCAAGGATTGCTTTGACCAGGATTGCCCGACACATCAAGCCAAACCCAACGAGTGATTCCAAGCCCCACGGAAACGCTTTCGAGAGGAAAAACTTTGCTCCTCCTTTTCAGATCAGTACACGTGAGACGTTGTTTTTATTCACCCACTCGGTATCCTTAGTGTAAAAGAGACCTATATCGCATATTGAGGATGAAAATGTCATATCTTTTAAAAGTATTTTATTCTATGCTGTACATAGAAGAAATTGTGAAGTACAGAGCTAGAAGGAAGGTCCTGTTCCAAGTGGAGAATACTTCAGTTGTCTAACACAGAAAAGGGTTTTATTTAAGTTTTTTCCACTCCTCCACCCCTCTGATTAGTGCTCTGAGTTACCTTGTGGTGTTCATGTATTTCAATGTATTTTTGTATTCAGCTGCTTAATTTGTATTGCTTTTTTTGTATGGATGTAACTGCAGTACTTGTATTCATGGTGTCTTTATGACATTTTTAACAAAACCATTAAAAAGGGTACAGTTAAAGGCTGCCGGCCGTGCTCTTGGCAGGGGAGGAGCAGTGCAGGGGACCAGCACTGCAGCCACAGGCAGTGGGGTTAAACACACCTTGGACCAACGCACGTGGTGTCAGCCCGCTGCTCTGCTCACAGCCCCTGGCCTGGAGGCGAGTCGTTGCCATTCTCCTCCTCTGATGCAGCATCCTTGTGAGGAGTGTGGCGCCAGTCCTTCCCGTCCTGAAGCTGCTGCATGCGGAGAGCACAGCTGACCCCAAAGCCTTTTTGGGCTGCTTTTGCTGTGGAGGGAGCATCGTCCCCTGGCACTGATGTGCCCTCCGTCGCTGCCTGCTTCCCCAGCACTTGGGATGTTCCTGTGCACTGCGTCTCTCCCTCAGTGGACCTTTGCCTCGGTGTCTGTTGGCAAAGGTCACTCCTGCAGCTGGGACAGCACAATCTTTGCCACAGATTCCAAGGGTTTGGGTCATTGGGGCTGCCAGAGAGGCAGGAATACAAATGTCTCTCTTGGATGAGCAGAACGTGGCAGAGGAGGCATTGCTGAGGGCAGTAATGGTTTCAGTTTGCCTTCCTCATGTCCCAGTGGTAAATAGCATTAGTTTGATGGTATTTTGAATCATGCTAACTCAAATAATTGAAAATGAGATGACAGGAGTGGAACGTGGTTGTTGGTTTGGAGTCATTTATCAGTCCTGTGTAACGACTTACTACTGCTTCATCTTATGATGAGCTTGGTTGGTCAGGAGTTTCATCAAATGCCTAAGCCAGCAGAATTGGACAGCAGGGAAAAATAGCTTGGAAAGTAGCACATGGATTGAGAGGGGAATAAAGGGGAAAAGTGATGGTGTTGAAGCCAAGTGGTGGTTCCACAGAATCCTTGTAGGATGCGCAGCTCTAACCTGGAGTTACAACTTCCCTGTGTTGGTGCCATCGCTAAATAGGATTCTTTGTGGGGATTTTGATGGAAGTACTGGGAAAAGAAAGAGTCAAAGGCAAAGCTTTGGTACTGAGAGCAAAATGGCATGTCTTAAAAGTTGAGGTAACTGCAGGATATTGGGTGCTTGCCATCGGTCTGGTTACGGACCCATTTGGGAGTCACAGGGTATGTTCTGGTAGGGGACAGAGGATGCTGGCTGCTACCCCAGGGATCTGTTGCCATCTCTTTATCTTCAATCCAATAGCGTTCTTCATTCTGGAACAGAAGGGGCACAGGTAAGTTGAAAGGGGGCAGATAATGCTTACAGCCTGTTGTCTCCATGTGTAACTGCCTCCTTCCTTCCTCCTGCCAGATCCAGCCTCCATCGGCTTTCCCAGCTACAGCACCAGGGGCTGCAGGATGCTTCTGGGCTCCTCCATCCACCTCTGCTGGTTGGTTTATTCCTTACAGATTCCCTGGTGTGCTGCTGCTGCTGTCCTGAAACACGGAGGAGATCCATCCCTACAGTGCAAGTAGGAAGCTACCTGATACAGGGAGGGTGCTGGAGCTGTTGGTGGGGACAGTCCTGCTGCAGCCACCAAGCAAGTCACGTCCGATCTGCTGTGGGGATTCATTGTGTGTTGTCTCTCCCCCCAGTGCAGCGTGCTGGCATGGAGCAGCATTCCCCTTGGATGCTTGAAACTCACACCCTGAGCTGTGGAAGCATGGAAGTGGAGAGCAGGAACAGGAGCAGCTGGTGGTGGTGGTCCTGGGTTCTCCAGAAGCCCCTAGCTATGAGGTGAGTGATACACTGAGTGTTTTACTGAGAGGGATCTGGGGAGGAAAGTCTCAGTTCTTTGCAGGAAGATGCTCTCCACTCCTAGCCCTGGAGATGGGAAGGAGTCAGATGTTGGGGTCTGGTCCTGGCTGACGCTGCACTGCAGGAGGGCTGAGCATTGCTCAGTCACTGTCTGGGGTTTGCTGCCCCAGGATAAAAAGCCTGGTTTCTATTTCCCTACTGTGATGAAAAGACTC